>JAAGAY010148465.1:94404-124404 GCA_011801015.1 Ardeotis arabs
ACATTCAAGGCCAGGCTGGATGGGGCTCTGAGCGACCTGATCTAGTGGGGGATGTCCCTGCTCCTTGCAGGGGGGTTGGACTAGATGACCTTTGAAGGTCCCTTTCAACCCTAACCATTCTATGATTCTATGATAGAAATACTAGGTCTAAAGAACAGGTTCTTATTTTGGAAAAGTGGCCCTCTGTTCAGAGAGTGACCTAAGTGTTACTAGTCTCTCTCTCTTATTATTAGACTTCAACATTTTCATGTGTTGATATAATGTACTATCTCATATCGTTCTGAAATCTTGTGTTATCTGGCAAAAACAATTTTTGCTACCCAGCCTTTGAGACTGGATGATGACTCATTAATCAGTTACACTCGGTGTATAGCCTGAGATTTATAATAAAAGTTTTCCTGCCTCATTCACTCATGAATTTTGCTATTTCCTCACATTAATGTTATTAACAAGACATAATAATTCTTGTCTAAATTAAAAGAATTTGATTGTAGTAAACTTCTGATACATTGAAATATATATAAGTCATTTTAATGCTGTATTGAAGAGAGACAATTGATTATTCGCTTTTTAGTAACAAAAATCTTTTGATATGCTCAGTATTTGAGGCATCTTTACTGAAAGGTAAAAATGTGCATTTCTTTAACTAAGCCTGTACGTAAATGGAATATAAAGTAATATATTGTTGGCAATAGATTAGGGATGCTATCCTCCTAGGAGGTATTTATTTTAAATTATTGATGAATCCTGGAATATTTGCCTTACTACGAACAAGTGTTTGTGTCTGTGAGTAGGGTAATACCAAACCATATAAGGCCATTGCCACCTTCTGAAACTCTGCTCTAGATATTGCTGTAATGTTTCTGTTTCCACTCTTGTCTCAAAACATGCTGGGAGAATAGTCATACAAAGCTTCTTAAGGACTGAAGTACTGTTCTAAGCTTCTAAACCTCCAGAGAACTCTAGTAAGGTCACTATGTAGACATCAGTCTTGCTTGAGTAAACTGCTTTACTGCTACGTTTCCCAGGTATACCTTCACACTCTGCAGACTAACTTCTACAGTAAGACTTACTGTAAAAAGTGGACTATTGCTTGTTTACGTTGTTTTCAACAGGCATTTCCAGAAGGTTTCTTGTACGCGATTAGTTTCTTCGCAAAAAGTATTCTTTGCACTGAATTAGAAGTGCAAAATCAGAGCAGATTTAACAAGCAGTCTCAAAAATCAGTTGTATGCATGATTATTAGTTTGTGTGTGCAATATTTTGCAACTTTTGGAGAACTTGAAACAATGAATTTATAGCTGGTTTTTTTTTGTTAGAAGTAGGTTTTTTGTGTTTGATTTCTACACAGAAAAGAAAGCCTAACCAGTGTAATCAGTCCAGCAGTTAAATAGTGTACTCTTGCTTTGCAAAGATTTGATTCAGCATTGTCCTTCTACATGCAGCAAACAAATTAAGGAAGACTTCCTACAGTAAAGAATAGGAGACCACCTAAAATTTGAAATATACCTTTTTTCCTCTTAATTCACATTTTTTGTACACACACATATATCTATATATATTTGCTTAGACCACAATAAATGTATGCATGCATGTATGTGCACATCCATATGTCTACATATGTAGGTAACGTTGTCGTATACAATATCTTTAATACATTTCGAATGCTTACTTTGCAGAATTTGGAAACTGATTTAGCAGAGGCAAGAGAACAAATGAAAGAGTTGCGCAGTGTATGCAGTAGCTTGTCATCTCAGGTAGCTGTGAAACAGGAAGAACTCTCTGAAAAGGATTGTGATGTGATCAGAGCTAAGTAAGTATTTCATTATTTCATTACCTTTAAGTCTGGATCTTTTCAAAAATACTGTTGTACCACTTACAAAGCAGTATCGTGCAGTAGAGGTATTTTTGTGCAACAGGGTGTTTTAATGTCATTCTGTAATACAAGGTGTAAAGCTTTTGGAAGTCTAAGAGTAGATGACAGTTTGTGTAGAATCTCTCTGATATATTTTGACTCATAGTATATTATCAATTTTTGAGTAGGGATGGACTTCAAAAATTACACTTCTGTAATTAACATTGGGTCAGAGAACTGGCAGTCTTCGTGGAAAGTAACAGAATACCAATATGACATAAAAATTTAATTGGAGAGCCTAAATGCCCTAAACTTGGAAAAGCTTTAAGCCTAACTTTAACTTTTTAGAGTCAAATCTTATGAGTCAGAAAAAGTCTACGTAGACCTGTGCTAAATGTTTAAAGTGCAGTGATTTAAGCTTTATCTTAGGTCTCACACACTATTTCCTTACATTAAATCTGTAAGATTCATGCTGCATTATTTGAGTGGTGAAAAAGAAATAAAGGATGGAATGAATGATATGTATTGACTAGACTACTGAATTCCTCAAAATTAAGGTAATGGCAGAAGACGATTAATAACTTTAAGTGAATTGTCAGGAAATTGTGCATTTTTCACTTCTTAGTTTCAGAGGCATGCACAGTGTTTATCACTCCTGTGTTAGGCAAATAATTACTCCTTTTGATATTCCCTCAAACTGTGGTTATGCCTGAAGAACTGCAGTTGGGATGCAGAAATCATTGCTGTGGAGACTGCTTTTTGCTTTCCAAGCAAAACTAGTTTTACTGTAGGGAGTCAGTAACTAAGTCTTTTTGGAAAAAAACTAGAAATAAGATTTTTTTTTTTGGTGCCTCTGACCTAAATTATTGAAATCTTTACAGGAAAAATAGTGTCTTTTTATTTTCATATTTAAAAGGTATAATGGTTGGATTTTCAAAAGTTAATAAAAATAGACAAGTTTAATGAGGAATTGTATTGAAAGAGACAATCACTGGAATTTGGACAATTCATGAATGGACTAACAGACTTTATTACCTTCTTAAATTATTCTCAGAAATATATGTGTTTGTGTGGGAGGACTAGGGGTAGCAAAGAAGACTCTTTAATGTCAGGCAATCAAAGTTTGCGGAGTTACTGCTTGTTGGTTGTAGTTTAGGATATTGCAGACTGACTTGGAGAAATCATTGAATTTAAAATTTCTCAAAATCTATTATTTGCTATTCACTGCAAAACAACCTCCTAGATTTTGCCACAGACATCTTGTTTAAATATGTAGTTAAAATAAGTACCTTTTGAACATAAACTCTGAACTTGAGGTGACAAAAAGATGGACAACATACTTATTTTCAAGTGTTTGAAGTCTTTTTCTCTATGTTTTTCCATACAACCAACTGTCAAAATTTATGGAAAAGAGTTTGGCCAACTGATCATATGTGTTTTTCTATGTGCTCAAGTGTTTTCCTTCCTAGATACTTCAGTGGTAGTGTGGTGAATGAGAGTATTTTTCCATGTGACTAGTATGTGAGTTGTACTTGACAGGTTATATATATTGTATAGGTTTGATCAGTATCATTGTAATTCGATGCTTGGTAATCTTTCTTAATGAATTGTCTTTTGACTACAAGTTTCTTGTTGAAATTTCTATTATGAAAAAAGGCTTATGCTAAATGGCTTATATTATATACAATTCACCACTTCAGGCAGCAGTTTCAGTAGTTTGCAATACAAACTAAGAATTTAAAATATTCTGTATATTTTTGTGGTACGGGATAGTGAAGTTTCTCCTTGTTGTCTCAGGGTGCCAGTACATAGATAAAACTACTTTTCTGTTGGTTCTTAATGAAGAAAAAAGATCAAAATAATAAAAGTCCATGTAGACAAACACTATACTTAAGTTAAAGAAAGCAACAAGTCCAGAATTAAAGGAAAAAATCTGAGAAAAAAATAAAGTCTTTACATCTTCTCATCTTCCTAGATCAAGATCTTAGAACTCTGTTGACTTAATGATTGAAGCATTTGGTTTTCCCTTTTTTTTTCTAATGGATTTTTTTTTTTTTACACTTAGTCTTGTAAAAGTATCAAATTGAATACTCAGTTTTCATGTACTGATTGCAGAAAATTCTTTGACAAATAGTGTGGAAAATAGCCCGTCTCCCTTATTATCTCCAGTTTCCCATCATGAATTTCAAACTTTTGGAGCTGAAAAAGACAATCTGATTTGCAAATCTCTCTGTTCTCCCCACTGCTCTATTTCTCCCTCCCTGTCTACTGCCTGCCTGCCTTGCAAGCCTTTCCCTTTTTTGAAAAGGAAACCAGGAGCATGGTCATAATTATGAGAGCTTTAGAGGAAGAAAGGAAAGAAACTGGCTGCTTTCATTTGGTGTCATCTTTCATATGCAGTACAGGCGAATCCAGAAGAATACTCTTTTAGCTGACACCTTGGTAATACTGTCTAAAATTTTTACAGTAGATAGTAAAATCAATTGGAAAATAAAGTCCCTAAGGGTCTCTGTGCAAACTGGTCTGGTGCAGTTTCTTGGGCAATTATGACTTCTTGCTCTTCTCTGCGTATCTCTGTTAGTGAGAGGTTTTTTCAGTTTAACAGTAACTGTGTCTGTAGACACTAAAGTAACTGTTTTCTTTAAGCAGTCTTTTTCAGCAAATTAGCAAGGACAAAAAATTTGAAACAGTACTCCTGTCTGACTCTGGTCCTGCAGAATAACAGGTGTTCTTGAAAATCCCCTTCAGTTTCAGTGAAAATCTGTTACATAGATGCATCTTCTGAGGTGTGGAAGATAAATTTTCAGTGAAAACACTATTTGCAGTATCCATCCTGCACTGCGGATGTCTTGAAGAAGCCACCACCTTTCTTTGGCTTTAGTTTTACAAATTTGGTTTAGTTTCAAATTCCTGAAGTAGCTGTGAAACACATTTCCTGGTTGTATTTTTCATATTTGCATCAGTACAGATTTTCTGGATCTATTTGGAGTCCCTAGTAGCCTTTCCATTTTCGTGTTCTTGAAGAATGTTAAATCTTTTGTTTCTGAAGATTAACTCCAATGCATCTCTGGGGTGCTAAATAGAAGGATTCAGAACTTTGTGTTTACTGCTGAGAACTCAGTGGTCTCTGCCTCACTGATTCAAAGCTCTAGTGGAAAAATGAACGGCAAACTGAGGAAGTTTACTTCAGTCACGGAGACTTGAGCCTTACTGTCACAAGTATCCAGGAAATCCTAAACTGTTTGTGAATACAGTAAGCTTTATTCTAAAATGAATTAGAATTTCTTGCCCCTGTGTTCTTATGGGAAGTGTGTGCCAGGACTTCATTCCTTTGATCAGTTTCTGGGGCAAAACTTTGCTGGGGTTTTTTTTGCCCTCCCCTCCTCGCCTCCCCCTACCCAGTTGCTGTTACCGTTCACCTCCATGCTGTAGATGATGAGGCAGTCGATTTTCTACTTAGCTCTTACTTTGCTGCTCTGGGATTTTCAGGTTATTCTTTGCTGCGTGCTGTAAACCATTTCATAGTATCTGTGCCATTCCCCTGAGAAGCCGTAATTCATAGTGCCTGTCACTGAGTTTTATTTCTAAACTATAGGTAATGGAATCCTAGAGATTCCCTGAATTACCTCAAACCTTCTTACATTCCACTGGTAACGGGGATAGCTGAGGTACACAGAATCCCAGCGTATTCACCAAAGCTATGGTCGGAAACAAAGCCAGCAGCATCGCCTGAAGTGATGGATGTGATGAACATTAACTCTGCAGCACAGTTATATAGCTTCTGGGGTGTCACTAGCTACTCATTTCACTTACATCTGTGGGAAGCTACAGTTTATTCTTAAACCGTTGGTATGTGCTGGACATGAAGTTTTTATTTAATGTTATCCTCTAAGGGTAGGAGGAAACTTTAGTTCACACTCTTGTCAGATCTGAGCACCAGAGCTCTCTCCTACCCTAAACAATAGTATGAATCTTAAATACTGTTATTGGCAGAGCAAGGTGTCAAATCTTTCAGTCTTGCTACAATCCAATTTGTAATGTCTTCATGCAGTGTCAACCTTGCAATGTTTAAAGCAAAATCTATAAGGTTATTGTAATCTTACTTTAGTGGCTGAAAGAATTTAGTTATGCCGTTCTATTTTGACTTGAGAAAAACCTGACTTTTTCATAGCAGACTTTTCCTTGTGGCTTGAAGAGTCACTTTCTGTAAATTTCTTGGTTTCCCATTGTATTCCTTCCTGTGAGTATTGATCTTGAGGTGTTAGATTAGAGCAGAGAGTTGTTTGTTTTGTTTTTTTTTTTCTTAGTCGGTGATATCTGCTGCCTTCAGTGTTAACTGGACTTAAGGACTCACGTGGTGTGTTTCTTTATGGGGAGAGTGGGACTGGTGAGGAAAAGTAGACCTAGTAGGTGTTTCAATATTGTTTTTTCAATTAGTATTGCTGATGGTGACTTTTTTCTTAAATTTGTGTTTGCTTTTCTTTAAAGTGTATAGTATATAAAAACATTTTATCAATTTGTGCTTATACTTTTATACATATATCCTACTTGTATGTGTACATACACACATCCACATACAATTTATATATTTTATGTGTAGATGTATGTATTTCTACGTATCTGTGTATGTATGTATAGGTGTGTATATACATACATATATATGGGTGTATATATAGGCACACAGCTGTGTGGTGTGGTTGACACGCTGGAGGGAAGGGATGCTATCCAGAGGGACCCTGACAGGCTTGAGAGGTGGGCCCATATGAACCTCATGAAGTTCAGCAAGGCCAAGTGCAAGGTCCTGGATGGCTTGAGAGCAGTCCTGAGGAGAAGGACTTAGGTGTGTGGGTTGATGAGAACCATAGAATCATAGAATAGTCTGGGTTGGAAGTGACCTTTAAAGGTGATGTAACCCAACCCCTCTGCAAGGAGCAGGGACATCTCCAACTAGACCAGGTTGCTCAGAGCCCTGTCCAACCTGGCCTTGAATGTTTCCAGGGATGGGGCATCTACCACCTCACTGGGCAACTTGTTCCAGTATTTCACCACCCTCATTGTAAAAATTTTTTTCCTGATGTCGAGACTGAATCTTCTTCCTTCCTTCTATTTTAAAACCATTACCCCTTCTCCTGTCACATGAGACACTGCTAAAGGTTTCTATGTCTTTCCTGTAAGCCCCCTTTAGGTACTGCAAGACTGCTGTAAGGTCCCCCCAGAGCCTTCTCTTCTGCAGGCTGAACAGCCCCAACTCTCTCAGCCTGTATCATCAGAGAGGTGCTCCAGCTCTCTCACCATCTTCATGGCCCTCCTCTGGACCCTCTCCAACTGGTCCATGTCCTTCTTATGTTGGGGGCTCTAGAGCTTGACACAGTATTCTAGGTCAGGTTTCATGAGAACAGAGTAGAGGGGGAGAATCACCTCCCTTGACCTGCTGGCCACGCTTCTTTTGATGCAGCTAAAGATATGGTGGACGAGAAGCTCAGCATGAGCTGGCAATGCGCACGTGCAGCCCAGAAAGTGAACTGCAATACCTAAAGGGAGCCTGCAAGAAAACTGGAGAGGGACTTTTCAGAAGGCCATGTAGGGCAAGGGGTAATGGCTTTAAACTGGGAGAGTGTAGGTTTCGATTAGACATAAGGAAGAAATCCTTTATTGTGAGGGTGGTGAGGCACTGGAACAGGTTGCTTGGAGAAGTTGTGGATGCCCTGTCCATGGAAGTGTTTAAGGCTGGGTTCGATGGGTCTTTGAGTGACCTTACCTGGTGGAAGATGTCCCTGCCCATGGCAGAGGGGTTGGAACAAGATGATCTTTAAGGTCCCTTCCACCCAAACCATTCTATGAGTCTGTGATTCTGTGAGATATTTTTAATTCTACTTATTACCTTTATTACATCTAATTTGCAACTTTTATTATTTCTTCTGTTACGTGCTTGCCTGTGAGTATCATTTTACTTAGGACTTGACATCTTTCTCCTGCTGCAGTGACAGGCAGGTGTCTCTCTTGTAGAGTGCTTAGTAGTCTGCTGATTTGAATAAGCATATTAATAGATATTTTGATAAGAAATTCATTTTTATCTTGTAACTTTTTTCTGATTTTGATGGGGTTGATTTTGTATACTCTTCTTTAGCATGCTGCATGCAAATTAGTTACCGAATCACATAGAATCATGGAGTGACTGAGGCTGGCAGACACCTCTGGAGATTGTGCAGTCCCACGGCTCCAGCAGGTCCAGCCCTCTGCTCGAGCAATATAATCTACAGCAGGCCTGCCCAGAATGGTGTCCAGTCGAGTTCAAGTATTTCCAAGGAAGGAGACTCCACAACCTCTCTGGGTAGCCTATTCCAGTGTTTGACTACTCTTCCAGGTTAAAAACATTTTTCTTATGTTTAACTGGAATTTCATGTGTTTAATTTGTGCTCATTGCCTCTTTTCCTGTCACTGGACACCACTAAGAAGAGTCTATCTGCATCTTCTTTATAGGCTCCTGTCAGATATTTATACATGTTGATAAGATGCCCATGAGCTTTCCCTTCTCCGGGCTGAACAGTTCTAGCTTTCCCAGCTTCTGTATGTATGACAGATTCTCCAATCCTTTCATCATCTTTGTGGTCCTTCATCGGACTTGCTGCAGTACGTCCATGTCTCTCTTGTACTGGGGAGCCCAGAACTGAATACAGCAGCAAGATGTGTCTTAACCACTTCTGAATGGAGGGGAAGGACCGCCTCCCTCCTCCTGCTAGCAACACTCCTTCTCAGTGCAGCTCAGGATATCATTGGCCTTTGCCTCAAGGGCACATTACTGCCTCTTGGTTATCCTGGTGTCCACCAGGATTCCCAGGGCATTTTCTGACAAGCTACTTTCCAGCTGATCAGCCCCCAGCCTGTGCTAGTACATGGGTTATTACTCTCCATAGGCAGTAATTTGCACTTCCCTTTGAACTTCTTGAGGTTCTGATCAGCCTACTTGTCCAGCCTGTTGAAGGCCCTCTGAATGGCAACACAAACATCTGGTGGAGCAACCACTGCCTCCAGTTTTTTATCATCAGCAAACTTGCTATGGTACACTCTGTCCATTGTCCAAGTCATTAATGAAGTTTTTAAAAGATATTGACCACAGTGTTAGGTGCCAGGATACTCCACTAGTGCCTGGCCTTCAACTGGACTTTGTGCCACTGATCACAACTCTTTAAGCCCAGTAGTTCAGCTAGTTTCAAGTCTACCTTACTATCTGCTTATCTAGCCTGTACCTCACCCGTCCATGTGTGGGAGACAGTGTCAAAAGCCTTACTGCAATCAAGATAAACAACATCCACAGCTCTTCCCGCGTCCACTGAGCTAGTAATTTCATTAGAGAAGGCTGTCAGGTCAGTTAAGCATTATTTCCCCTTTGTAAATTCATGATGACTACTCCTAATGATGATCTTTCCTTTATATAGTCCATCACCTTCCCAAGGATTGAGGTGAGCCTGGCTGCTCTAGTTTCTCAGATCCTGCTTCTTGAACATAGGAGTGACATGCTTTCATCTAGTCCTCAGGAACCTCCCCGGCAGCTGTGATGATTCAAGGATTATTGAGCCTCTTGCAGCACTCATAGATGCATCACATCAAGTCCTATGGACACGTGTATGTCCAGTTTGTTTATGTGTTCCCTGATCTGATCCATGGCCACTGAGACTGTGAGTCATAAGGACCTGAGTTTACTGAAGACAAATGTTACTTTTAAAGACAGAGCTGAAGAAGGCGTTGAGTGCTTTGGCCATTTTTACAGTCTTTTGCTACCAGAGGCGCTACTGTTTTCAGCAGTGAGCCCGTTTTATCACTTGTCTTCATTTTGCTGCTAATGTACTTACAGAAGCCTCTTGTTGCCCTTCATGTCCCTCACTATGTTGAACTTCACACAGAATTTGGCTTTCCTAACCCTATCCCTGAATGCTTAGACAGTGTCTCTAAATTCCTCTTGGTCATCTTGGGCATCTTATCCTGTCCTTGCTTCTACATCTTTCCTTTTACGTTTGATTTTAGTCAGGGGAGGTTCTTGTTCATCCATGCAAGCCTCCGGCTACCTTTGGTTGGCCTCTAGCTCATTGGAATGCACCACTGTTGATCTTGGAGGAGATTATTCTTGAAAATCAATCAGCTCTCATGGACCCTTCTTCTCTCCAGGCTGTTATTGTATTGTATTCTTCCAGGTAGGTCCCTGGAAATGCCTGGATTGCTTGTGCCCTGCTCTGTTGTCTCTCCAGTATATGCTGGAGTGATTCAAGTCCTCCATGAAGACAAAGGCCTGCAAACATGGATCATCTTCCGGTTTTCTGAAGAGGATTTCTTCCCCCTTCCTGATCAGAAAGGATCAGCAGGCAGCCACCATGACATCCATGTTGGTCTGCCCAAACCTGACACACATGTTCTTAGCTGGCTCTTTCTCCATTCCAAGGCAGAGTTCCATCCTTTCACAAAAAGGCCAACTTCTTACCCTCCCAGCCTGTCCTTCCTAAAGAACCTGTATCTGTGCACAGCAGCACTCTAGTCATACAAGTTATCCCACCTTGTTTCTGTGATCCCAGTGAGCCCTGCAACTGTGGACAGATCTCTAATTCTTCCTGTCATACTGTGTGGATTTGAATAGCAATGTTAGATGGAGTGCCCTGTTGTGCTTATTTCCCAGGAAAACTCATAAAAGCCTCTCCCATACAGATGTCCTGTCAACACTTACTTATTTGTGTGCATACACTTGAGGAGGTTGTCTCTGAGCCCTGTTCATCACAAGGTCTTTCCTGTCCACGCCAAGCTGTGGCCTTTGCTTGCCAGCCCAGGAATGGCAGGGAACAGCTCCTTCACTTGTTTCTTGATTAATGTCTCTATTCCCTGCCATTCCTCGTTTAAAGCTCTCCTCACCAAGTTAGCCTGTCTATTGACAAAGGTGCTTCATTCTGTCAGTTTATTTGTATTGCAGTATGGAAGTTGAATAATTCCTGGTAAGACTGTGCATTGTTTCCTCCTTCCTGTTTAAAAATGAAATAAAAGAAGGTTCTCCTTGTGATTTACAGTGTAAAAATAGTACCTCATTGACTAAAGAGGATAAAAGCAGCAAGTTAAATATAGTGGTTGTGTATTTCTGTGTCTCAGTAATTTTTCAGATTCCAACTATTTTGGTTTGTATAACATTATACTCAAAAAAGAAAAATAATGCAAGTTAGGATATGTGTGTGAAGAAATAAACTTTGATTTTTAAAATGTGATGTAATGGAATTGTGACTAAGTTTCCTTATATTTAAAAACCCTTGAATTTAACATTAGCAAACCTGTTAACATGTGTTCTGATTGTACTGCAGTTCTTGGTGGCTGTGAAGTTTGGCTTCCCCCCTCCATCCCCTCCCTTTTAGAGTATGACTCAAAGCCTGATAAAGTCAACAGAGAAGATTCCCATTGACCTTAATACACTTTGTGGGCAGGCTATTAGACAACACATAATACTGTGCATTCTCAGCTGACAGACACAGATAACTGCACTGATGTTTGCATACAAATTAAAGAGCAGCAATAGAGCGGAGTGGGCTTGGCAGCAGTTACTACCAGCATTTCCAACAGTATCTGAGGATTCACTGTTATCCGTTGTTTTTCCCTCCACAACAAAATGAAGATCTGATTGGAGAACCTGTGGAAAATTAATATAAGCTGTGTTTTAACTGCAGTACAAAGATGTGTAATTTTCTAATATATACTCACAATCGGAGAAATGAAACAAGTGCTTGTTTGGAAGCCTATTGTACAAGGTGTCAGAAAGTGCTAATATATCACAGCGTCCTTATTTTTGCTGCTGTGCTTGTGAACAGAATTAAATTAGTACGTATGAAGTACATACTGCAGTTATACTTTGGTTTTGTTATACAAAGCGTCCTTAATGCATCTCTACTGTTGTTAATTTTAAGGAGCTACTCTACATCTCATTGAGAACAGTAGGACTGAAATACTGTTAAGTAAGCATGTCTTTAAGTGTTATCCTGTACTGACCTATTAGCAAACTTTTTTAAGCAGTGCTTTTTAAACAACATGAAGTTATCTAACTGTGCTATTGTGGTACATGGAACTTCAATTATATAATTATTCAGATAGTATTTTTTGGAAAGTTCATTTTAAATTATTTTTTTGTCATTCTGCACTTTCTCAGGAAAACACAACTAAATTGGTATTGCTGCTTAACTTCTGTACCCTAATTTTTGACTGGACATTTCCTGCAGTATTCTAAAAATGTAATCATAACTCTTTTTAATGATAATTCTACGCACAGAGAAGTCACATATATATTTGTGATCACCAAGAAGATTCTTTTAAGAAGGGAGGAAGAAAATTAGTTGGAGTCATAAACTTACATTTCAGTATTTGGATGTTGTACTAGTGTGAAATGTACTTGTGAATTAAACAGGGAATTAAGTAGAAAATATGTAACAAGATTAGTGGAGTCATCTGAACTTTTAACATGTGTTACAGAAAATATTTTGAATTTTTAATCATTGTTTATAATTTATAATAAGTAAGAGTTACTGATCTTTGTTTCTACCGTAATTTCTAAGAGCTATCAGCAGTACAGTAAAATTCTCAAGCAGATTAATTGTACTAGATCTGTCCTATGGTTGCATTACAACACCATTCAGAGTACGGTGTTTATAGAGCTTTTATTGTTATATTCTGTTTACTTACTTTGCTTATGGCTGTTGCACTATGCTGTACCTGCCGAAAAAAAGTAATTTGTCAGCAGACGTACTTCGTTTGTCTAGGGAGTAGATGCATTTCAAAAAAGAGACTTGCATTACACATAATTTGCAAATTAAAAAAAACTTTTGCCTTTTTTGTGATGGTTCTAGTTTAAAAAGAAAATTAAGTTTATTTTGCAGTCCACGTGTTCTAAATATTTCACATTTTGACACTTGCTCCTAAAGAGTTAACTGAATATTGATGAGAAAGTGTTGATGGAGTAGTGAAAATCCATTCATTTTAGAGCAGTTAGAGCATTAGAGAGAAATTGAAAGGCATTAAATTTTGAAATTTAACTGTTTTGTAGATATTTTACAAAAGTATGTGATAAATATTTTATATGTAACTTCTAGTGTTTATAAGGCCATTGACAGAAAAATAAATGAAAATAGGAAGCTCATTATCTACAATAGAATTATTTTAACACAGTTGTTTAACGAAGGTCATTGTTGTTCTTTTTTTTTAGTTTCTCTTTATTGCTTGTTTTGCACAGGAAGGAGTTAGAGGAGCTGCAGAATCTTTACAGACAAAACATTGAACATACAGCACAGCAGGCTGAGCTGATAAAGCAGCTTCAGGCTCTCAATACTGATACACAAAAAGTACTGAAAGACCAAGAAGATGCTCACTCAGCTGAAACAACATCTTATCAAAAAGTATGTCATTCTGCTTTATGATTGCAGGGCTCATTTTAATATCCATCTGTACAGTATTGATGGACAGAGTAATCAAAGCACTCTGTAATGTTACATCCTTTAGATCTCTGGATCTTTATTGTTACCAAAGTAGAGTTGGCAGAGTAACAGTTTATTGACCTAATTATATTCCAGTGTATATGGCTACTTGCTTACAATGAATTGATGAGCCCTAAAAATTAATACGTAGTTGCATCTAAAGAAAAATAGGAATGAATTGCCAAGCATATACATTTCTTCATGTAGTTTTGTGTTATCTGTGTTTTTCTTCTTCCTCTCCTAGAGCTTTCACTTACAAATCTCTATTTGATATATATAATTTAGGAGAATAAATTCCTTTCACTTGTAAATCATGTATTTATGTGTATCTCAAATAATTTTACTGGTTTAAGATGCAAAAACCCACTCTGTCAAAATTAGCTGGGAAAATTGTTGGCATAATAGCTTTTTAATTGATTACTAATTCAAATAATTTTTAACTATATTTATATTTACAGAACAGATTCATATTTTCAATGAATGCTGGGAAAAAAAACCGCTGTATTGTGAAGAGCTATCACGTGTTCACTACTCAACTTCTGAGTGTAAAAAATTATATGGATGTATTTTTTGGTCTAAGAAATACAAGAAGATGTGTTTCCTTCTTTTTTAGAAATATTAAGAAGAAAGAAGACAAAGAAGAAGTTGTATATACAACTTCACATACCTTTTACTGATCTTAGAACGGTTTTCTCAAATTGTGCTATCAGTATTAAAAAAAAAAAATAGAATAGTTTGGATTGGAAGGGACCTTTAAAGGTCATCTAGTCTAACCTCTCTGCAAGCAACAGGGACATCTCCAACTAGGTCATGTTGCTCAGAGCCTCATCCAACCTGACCTTGAATTTTTCCAGGGATGGGGCATCAACCACCTCTCTGGGCAACCTGTTCCAGTGCTCTACAACCCTCACTGTACAAAATTTTTTTCCTGATGTCTAATCTGAATCTACCACCTTCTATGTTAAAACCATTACCCCTCATCCTATCACAACAGGCACCACTAAAGAGTTTCTTCCCATCTTTTCTGTAAGCTTCCTTTAAGTACTGGAAGGCTGCTGTAAGGTCTCCCCGGAGCTTTCTCTTCTCCAGGCTGAACAGCCCCAGCTCTGTCAGTCTGTCCTCACAGGAGAGGTGCTCCAGCACTCTGATCATCTTCATGGTCCTCCTGGACTCTCATGTGCTTATGTTGGGGGCTCCAGAGCTGGACACAGTACTCCAGGTGGGGTCTCACCAGGGCAGAATCACCTCCCTTGACCTGCTGGCCACGCTGCTTCTGATGCAGCCCAGGATGCAGTTGGCTTTCTGGGCTGCAAGCGCACATTGCTGGCTTCTGTTGAGCTTCTTGTCCACTCGCACTCCCAAGTCCTTCTCCTCAGGGCTGCTCTCAAACCATTCTCTGCCCAGCCTGTATTTGTGCTTGGGGTTGCCTTGACCCATGTGCAGGACCTTGCGCTTGGCCTTGTTGAACTTCATGGGGTTCATATGGACCCAACTCTCCAGCCTGTCAAGGTCTGTCTGGATGGCATCCCTTCCCTCCAGTGTGTTGCTGGCACCACACAGCTTGCTGACAGTGCCCTCAATCCCACTGTCCATGTCTCTAACAAAGATGTTAAACAGGGCCAGAGCAAATCCACTCATCATCAGTCTCCACCTGGACATCGAGCTGTTGAGTTCAACTCTTTGAGTGCAACCATCCAGCCAATTCCTTATCCACTGAGTAGTCTCTCCAATTTAGAGACAAGGATGTTGTGCTGGACCGTGAAATATTTTGCAGAATTCCAGGTAGATTATGTCACTTGCTGCTCCCTTATCCACAAACACTGTAATGCCATCATAGAAGGCCACAAAATTTGTCAGGCACAATTTACCGTTAGTGAAGCCATGTTGACTGTCACCAATCACCTCCTTATTTTTTATGCACCCTAGAATATTTTCCCTGTATCATCTTACTTAAAGTATGCAGCTTGTGATAAAATTGTGAAGCTTTGTCTAAGTCAAGCCAGAGTCATTACGGTCTTTCTAAATATGTGTTTGGTTAACATCATATAGTGTGTATTACCCAGCACATTCTTGTATGCTTAACTCTACACAAGTTTATAATTGACTGCAGTGACAATAGATTTTAAGTCTTTTATTTGTTACAATAGTAATTCAGACAAGTTAAAGGTAGACTGCCATCAAAATTGTTCAGAACATGTACAAGGCAGGGGAGATCTACTTATCTGGGGCAAAACAAATTAAATAATATATATATTTTTTTTAATACCTAATGTAGGTATCAGAAGTTGCTATTTCTTTCATTTTTTTCATTCTGCAGTCGATGCTTCTGTAGATATAAAATGGATCCTTTCAGTTACTAAAAAAAAAAAAAAAATGTCACAAATGAAGATAACACGAACTCTCTTCTTCAATGTTTATAAAATAGTATTATTCCAGACTAGTTGTACAACATATGAAAGAAAATAAAACTGGGTTTTCATGAAACTATTTTAAAGCATGACAAAACTCTTTGTAAAGGTTATTTTACGTTGCATAATAGTGATTTTACCAGTATTACTTACTTGAATTTGGGAAAGATTTTAGTCTGTCCTATGAAAAATAATTTTTCCATTATATATTGCTTATCTGTTAGAGAAAATTGATATACTTGGATATACTTACATAGCTATAGTGGCAAGCCACTTCTAAACTGGGCTTGGCTCATATAACCCTGGAATTTGCTGGTTTGGAGGTGCTGAATTTGATATTTTTCCAACATGGAGGAGTAGGTTTGCTTCTTAAACCAGCAAAAACCAACTCAAATATTCTGAAATGACAAGCTGTCTTTTTGTAAAGTATGAAAATATCTAATACACCTGCAAAAAACACGTTCTCTTTGTTTTTTTATAAAAATATGTTTTAAAAAGTATCTCTATGTTAAAAAAGTTAAAAAACCCCCAAATTTTAAAAAAAGTCCCCTTTTTCCCTAAAAAAAGTGGAATAGATCTAATGTTTGTAGCACATTGAGTTAAGAGAACTTTGGAGGGGAAAAGAAGTTCTTTTATCATGACAATCCTGTTCTATACTTCCGATTAGGAGAAATGTATAAAATACCCAACTATAATTGCTTCAAAGTTACATGCATTTTCCAAACCGCAAGATACGCAGTCCTACTGAAGTCACAGCAGGCCTTTGGAAAACTCAGCAGCTATAAAAATAATACAAATGCCTGTTTTTCCCTTGAATGAGAAAGGCAAACTGTTGCAGACAAATGTGTGTTCTGTGTGTCTTCCATGCATTAATAATATGCAGGCTGGAACGGCTAGATAAGGATGTGTTAGCTATTCCATAGACATATTCACAAAGGAATATTTTCCTACTCCTCTGAATGGCATTGAGCCTATCGGTGTGTACATCCTGTGATATATTGTCCCTTACAGCAAGATCAATGACCTCTCTGTTAGTGGTCAGATAGGCAGTACATGCTATAGCTCAGGCAATGTGGTTGGCTCACATATTCCAAGTTCATTTAGGAAGAAGCACTCTTTGTGCCAGTGTTAACGCATAGTACAAAACAGTAAACTGAATAAAAGAAAAAACATTTCTGATACACCAGATCAGGGTCATGAACTTACGCTGGATTATGTGTACATCCATTGAGGACCACAAACTTCCAAGTCTAGCTGTTGTGGGCAGCATACACACGTGGAGATCTGTATCTATTTTATCGAGTTGACATACTGCTACCTTTTTTTTTTTTTTAAGTACAGATTTTAAGGGTGCTGTGTTCTACAATAACTACTTCACGTTAGAGTGTTTATGGAAACAAATTGGTATGTATTTCATATTGCAGCTGTAGTTCTCATTCTCAAGGATAGGGAATATTTTTCTAAAATGTATAGCATCTGTTTTAGTGGTCCCAAATGCTCCAGGGACTGCATTCCTGTGCTGGATTTAATGAGACTCGATAGATTTGTCCTCACCAACAATCTCAAGGTGGAGAGACTTCAATCAATACGAGAGATAATAAGACAAGAAGATATTCTGAACTCTTTAGCCAGCTTATCACAGTTTTTTGAAATTTACAATTTAGGGCCTTTGTTTTTATAACGTGGTGCTTTCCCTTGATCTGATGTGGCCTTTAGGTTCCTTGTTAATCATACTGATTAAAAATCTCTTAGTAGAAGGCCCTTTTAGTGAAGTGGAAATACCGTTATGTGTCATTAAATAGGAAATTG
Organism: Ardeotis arabs; assembly: GCA_011801015.1. Classification (NCBI taxonomy): domain Eukaryota; kingdom Metazoa; phylum Chordata; class Aves; order Otidiformes; family Otididae; genus Ardeotis; species Ardeotis arabs. The sequence goes on from JAAGAY010148465.1 coordinate 111,963, forward strand.
TAATTCATGTCCTGGAACTCAGCTCCTGGAAAAACAAAGAGAGAATGCTGTGGATAGTAGTACAGTATGTGTCTGTGCTGGAGAAAAGCATTCTCAATGTTTAGATTTTTGGCATGATTAGCAAACAGAGTAAGAGTTTTCAGTTATAAGGCATTGCAGAAGTCTGTATCAAGTGCCCTAGAAAGTAAATAAAAACAGGATAGTGTCAAATACATTTTCAGATGTTATGGTTAATTTTGTGCAGGAGTTGCGTTTGCTAGTCCTTCTTATGGTGTCAGTGCGTGGAGATAGTTTGCTTTCCTTCAAGCCTGAGAAAGTGTAATCAGAATGCCAAGTTACTAGCTTTGACATCTTAAGGTTAAGTTTTACCAGTTCCAGTCTTTTTTGTGACTGCAACAACCTTTAAGCATAGTTAAAAATCATATAAGCATGTTTATTTTTATGTAAGCAGCATTAAATTCACTAAATATAAATGAAAGCCATATAGATGTGTAAAATGCAGATTCTCCCTCAAATTATAATGAAAAACATAAGTTCTTTCACACATGATGAGAGCTGGGAAAAACTAACTGTTCAGTCAAATATGCTGAAGCCCACATCAGTAGTAGATGAATCATCATTTTTGTAGTCCACTTTGTGAAAGGCGTGAGAAACTCAGATCTTTAATAAAGATTATCTCACACTTCATTTAAAGCTTTGATGATGTTTTCTGTTGTTGGGAAGTGTGTTAATTAGGTTAGTCTATGTATTTCTTGTATACCATACACTAGTACAGTTGTTCACATGCTAGCACGTAGATTTTGGCATCAGATTTGCCCGTAGGTTAAAGCTGAAGAAATCCCAGGTAGACTCTGGTTCTTTCAGGGTGATGTTAAACTCTGCACTCACAGGCAGTGGTTTTCATGCTTGAAAAACCCTGTACTGATATTCTTAGTGTGCTACAGTTCCTGTGCATAATGGTGTAGACTGGTATCTGCAAAATGCTTAAATATTTAGAAAAAAAAAGTAAATAATCTATAATTCTAAATCTGTCACTAATGTATGCAAACCATGGTCTTAATGTTTCTGGCAATGATAATGTACATCTCAGCTCATACAATATGAGAGTTGAAAATGAAAGAAATTTTGTAAACTGGCGACACAGTGCAAGAGGAGTTGCACATCAGGAAAGAAAGAAAAATCTTAAGATTAAGCTCAAATATGTCTTTGAGTAACGCCAATTTTCATCCCAATTAGAATTACAAGATTTAAATGTATCTGAATTTTGCGTACAATCAGATTGATCCCACAATGGAGGGTTTTAAATGATACCGTTTGCAGTATGAATTATTAACATTTTCCTGCTTTTTCTGCGTTAACTAGAACTGGTGTCCTTCATAAGCCTGCTGAATGTTCTCTAACAGTACACTATATAAAGAGAAGAAATCTAAATAGGGTTTGGTAACATTTAACAGAAAAGTTGCTGATAAACACAGCCTTTTGAGAGAAATGTGTCAAAATTTTTATATATTCAAAAAAGCAATCCAAAAACCCCACCGTTAGATAGCCATATCAACACAAGGAGTTGCACAAAACTGATTAGAGGGGTGAGTACTGGAAGGCTACATTGCAGGGAAGGGTGAGGAACCAGAGAACAGGAAATACTGGATTCATTGATGTGAATAGACCAGTCAGTCTGAATTTTTGCAGTAACAACACTAATGAAAAAGACTGAAATGTCCTTTTCTTTTATATTGTCTTCTGTTATTTTTGAGAAGGTATGTTGCTAAAGTTATCCATTTTACATGGTTTCTAAAACAACCATGGTATTTGCAATTATGTATTACCATAAAGTTGAGGAAAGCACATTTTCTCTTTTGGCTTATACTCGTGACTCTTGCTTGCATGTTGTCTGATGTTACTTACATCCATTCTGTACTTTCTGGTTTTCTTCTTAACCTTTCACTTGCGTCTGACGTTTTTCTCTTGTTTCGTAGGTAAGCTTCGTAGTCTCTCGTCTTAAATAATCACTCTACCTCTGCTTTAAAACTAAATGCTATGAATGTTCTCTATACAGTCTGTTTGGAGTGACTCTTCAGTTTCACTCTAGAGCTTCTCCAGCTGATTTTTGCCTTTGCCATTTTCAAACTCTTATAAACAGCATGATCTTCTAACATGGATTTCTGTGATGGTGCTGTAATAGTTTCCTTTAGACTTTTATTGTGTCTTAATTTAGACTAAATTTTTTTCACTTATGTCATTACTATATGTTCAATATTACTGTATGTTCCAGTTCATTTATTCCGATTTCTGTAATACACCGATTTTTAGAATGTGAGCATTTAGATAAAACACTTAATGTGGGAAAATACTTGTTTTATACCCAGTGTATATAATTGACTACTATTGCAATTTAATGGATGGTTTTCCCTCAGTGTTAGTTCCTCACAAGAGTATACTTTTGAAGAAAATCTCCCAAATGTCCCCACTTTTTGTGCTTTAGCTGCTATCACTGAAAAATCTGAGAGCATTAACTAAATACCTTTTGGATTATGGAACTAGAAGTTATTTTGGAACTGGAAAATGTGTCCCAGCTGTTAATTGGTGTTCAGTACATAGGAGGAGTCTAAACAAAGTTTAGAAGAAATCCTGCACACTTGTATAATGTCAGTGTTCATCATTTGTGTCAACTATTTCACTCTGCAGTTATTTTCCAGTTGCACTATGATTCTGGCTAACATACAATACAATGAATAGCATGGGTTAATTATTTAGTTTTACTAGGTTATGTTGGAATTCCTCAGCTTTCCTTGGTCTGATCTAACTTAATTTTTGCATCATATATATCTAATGTATGTCCATACTTTACCTCACTCCACTGTGTTAAATATTTTCTATCACATGTGGCCAAGCTTTAGAGTCACATCTTTTGGTTCTACTGGAAGTCCTAGCTTTGATCTGGCTTTTTTACGTTACTTGATGACATCAAGGTCCTGCACATGGGTTGGGGCAATCCTAGGCACAAATAGAGGCTGGGCAGAGAAAGGATTGAGAGCAGCTCTGAGGAGAAGGACTTGGGGGTACTGGAGGATGAGCTGGCGTTGTGCGCTTGCAGCCCTGAAAGCCAACTGCATCCTGGGCTGCATCAGAAGTGTGGCCAGCAGGTCAAGGGAGGTGATTCTGCCCCTCTACTCTGTTCTCATGAAACCCGACCTGGAATACTGTGTCCAGCTCTAGAGCCCCCAACATCAGAAGGACATGGACCTGTTGGAGCAAGTCCAGAGGAAGGCAATGAAGATGATCAGAGGGCTGGAGCACCTCTCCTGTGAGGACAGGCTGAGAGAGTTGGGGCTGTTCAGCCTGATGAAGAGAAGGTTGTGAGGAGATGTTATAGCAGCCTTCCAGTAGTTAAAGGGGCCTACAGGAAAGATGGGGAGAAATGCTTTAGCAGGCCCTGTTGTGATAGGACGAGCGGTAGTGATTTTAAAATAGAAAGAGGTAGATTCAGATTATACTGTAGCAAAACATTTTTTACAATGAAGGTGGTGGAATACTGGCACAGGTTGCCCAGAGAGGTGGTAGGTGCCCCCTCCCTGGAAATATTCGAGGCCAGGTTGGAGGGGGCTCTGAGTAACCTGATCTGGTTGAAGATGTCCCTGGTCCTTGCAGGGGGGTTGGACTAGATGACTTTTGAAGGTCCCTTCCAACCCTAACCGTTCTATGATTCTGTGACCTTTAAAGGTCTCTTCCAACCTGTTCTATGATCAAGCATATGTATTGTTCTTATAAGGTTTTTGTTTTAAGTAACTCTTCAAAGATCTACCAGAAAGTGTTGTCTGGTAAAATCAGTTAAAGCAATATAGGAAATTGTTAGGGTAACTGAGAAATATGGGATAGTTTATTTTGTGTATTTCAGCTGAGTTACTCTTCTTTCCTGACTGATAAATGATGCTCTTTTGTCGTATAGACTAAATTTATTACAGTGTACTGATTTCAGATACTTTAGTTTGTTTTTAGGTGCCTTTGCTGTAATGGTCTATGTTGCCTGTCAGAGAAAGGACATCTTTAAGACATTAGAAACAGATTCTCAAAATACAGTTAGTGCAACAATTTTTTGCAGAGCACAGTTTTATGTCACTGGCTCTTGCCTTTTTTTTTTTTTTTTTTTTTTTTTTTTATTGTATTAACTACCAAATTTTGTATAATGTGTGAAGATTTAAAATATTTTCCTTTTTCTTTCTGTCTTATAAAGAGAAATATTTTTTATATCTCTTCTTGGGGATTAAACGATTTCCTGGGTAAATCTCATGTCTTATTGACATTCATGTAAGGTATAACCACTCATTTATGTACTGTCAAGATTTCACTCCTCTTTCCGTGAAGCTTGCTACTTCTGAGATAAATAATTTACAATATTTGTGTCTTTCTTTTGGATTTTCTACTCAATGTTCTATCTCTAGTCCTCTGATCTCCATTTTACGTCTTGCCTCTCTACACCTGACTTTCTGTATCTTTATTAATGGTAGACCTGTTTCGCTGTGCTGTGCAATTCTGGAATATGCTTACTGCTGTGTGATTAAATGTGGTGCCTCTTCTAAAACAAGGTCAGGAATAAGCAGAAGACCCCAAAATAATCCCATGTAAACATTAAGCATGAATTTAATCCACAAAACAATGTGTGGTTATAAATTAAAAGATAGGGAGCCAAATGGAAATTTGGAAGCTGTTCTAGTTATCTGTGGACAGTAGATAAAACTATTTTTGTACAGATAATTTTCATTTTGAAATTTGCTGAAGTTAACTACCACAAAAAAAGCCCTAAGTCCTATAAACTAGTACATTAGTGGTGTTTAAAAAAATACATAAACCTCACTGTAAAAAGATGAATGATGTGAATGTGGTTTTTGCACATAGCTTTTACATAGTTTTATACTTGAAATATATGTATTTTGTTATTGCTGTTTTAAAAACAGGAAAGGTTGGAAAAGTTTACACAAGTAAAAAGACATGCTATTTGTCTTGTCCTGACAAATGCTGACTACCAAAAATACCCATTAGCTACATTAGGGGATGTGGCTGCCAGCTAGAAAAAAAGCATTATATTTTTGATGTTCTCCATTCATCTTACTAGGATGTTACCTTTCAGATACTATAATTACAACCACTTAAGTGGTGCTAGTCATAAAACCAGCAAATTGTCATACCAGTATGGTCTAGCTAATGAGCTTATATAGTTATAGCTGGACGTAACTGTGTCTTGATGTTCCATTCATTTGGAAGGATATTATCTAAAGATAAAGTGCATGTCTTTGATAAATGAACTGTTTATTTTCCTGTGAGATACTTACTGATTTCCATAAGATATTGGCTAATCTTGAGCTTGCATCTCTAGAGATGATGTAAGCTTTCTTAAATATATAAGAAAGATTCAGTAGGCACAGAAATTTCAATGTAAAATTTCAATTTATAAGACTCAGAGTCATTCAAAATATCAATATATCTGGACTTCAAATTAATTTTGCCTGAGAGAGATAATCTCTGATCTGCTTTGGAAATAGGGAAGAAGTCATTTACTTTGTCCTAAATGGACTTTGAGAGCCTATGAGAGTTGAAAATGATAGGAAAAAGGAAAGGAAGGGAGATTTTTGTTTGCAAATTTCTCACACTGTTAGGTAGACTTTCCAAATCTAAAAGTTGTGATTGTTTTTCAGAGGCTTTAACTTCTAAATGATGTAAGCAGATAATAGGGAGAAAGAAGTGTATCATTTAAGTAACGCTGACAAGACGGAGAGTAAAATGAAGAGTAAAATAATATCTTTACAAGTGAAAATACATATATCAGTTCTGTGTACTTATAAACATTATTGATAGATTTGGAAATTCTAATTTTCATATTTAATTAGTTTATTTTGGATGGAATGGCAGAAATGGATTTTCCAAAGAAAACTGTCAGCTCTAGAAGTACACGCCTTCTACAGATTATTTTATGGTAGAATAAATAGTTGGAGGAAATATTGTTTATTTTGAGAAAAAAAGGAATGAAAGACAGAAATGAAGAGAGAGTAGTGTATGCTTAGTCAATAAAGCTGTAGAGTCATGTATTTCCTTCAGAATCTGTAACGTTGTTTATTCAGCTATGGGTTTATTTTTCAAACTTTTTTTAATGAAAAGCTTATTTTGTTTTAAACAGTTTTCAAATGTTTATATTGAAAAAGAAAGGTAAAAATAGAGGGATGAGGTAGTTGTTAAGTTCTTGTTAAGTTCTCTTACTCTTGCAAAATAGGTTGTCTGTGTCAGATAGCATGTACTGTTAGTTATTACTTAGGTGTAGTTCTAGAAATTCTTTATGTATATGTAGTCTTCTAAAGCGATTGCAGAATAAATACAATATTCTGGTTTCAGCAAGGACAGTTGAACAACAGCCAATGGTAAGAGCTTCTAATATCATCTCTGGATTTTATAGTTAGTGTAGAAAAAATTCCCACAGAATAATTATAAGAAAGATGGGGAGAAACTCTTCAGCAAAACCTGTTGTGATAGGATGAGGGGTAATGTTTTTAAAATAGAGGGAGGTAGATTCAGTCTTAATATAAAGAAAAAAATTTTTCCAGTGAGGGTGGTAGAATACTGGAACAGGTTGCCCAGAGAGGTGGTGGATGCCCCATCCCTGGAAACATTCAAGGCCAGGTTGGAGGGGGCTCTGAACAACCTAATCTGGTGGGAGATGTCCCTGCTGCTTGTGGGGGGATTGGACTAGACGACCTTTAAAGGTCCCTTCCAACCCAAAGTATTCTATGATTCTATGATTCTAGTTACTTAAACAACCATTTTATACTTTGTACACAATGCAGTAGGCATTAGTGGATTCACTGTTTTGCTATCCAAGCTTTAATAAAAATGTTAGTTTTAAAGGATCAAATCACTTTATAAAGGACAAAGATGGTACTTTGTTTTCTTGTTCCTTTAATTTCATTCCCAGGACATAGGTTTCAATTTTTTGCCTATTCTCAAGAAGGAATTTATTTTTCTTTTCTATTTTCTGTATTTTATATAAACTGATCAAGACGTAAAATAAATCTTAATTTTTAGGTATCAGTTGCTATTCATAAATGCCATTAAAAAGCAACTGAAACTGATAATATTCTAATATAAGTCATGTTTTTCTGGAAGAACATCTTTCAAACTTCACGTTTCGGTGATTGTTGCAGTAGCTATTTTCAAATGTAGAGTGTGTGACGGGAGGCAGGAGGACAAAAAGTGTGAAAGAATTGTCAAAACAAAAAAGAGAGGATGATCTTTGTGAACAAGTTAATTATACTTTCTCTCCACCTCTATTTATATGGCTATCTGCATTTAAGTTATTTTTAATCCTGTTATTTCTCTTCTCCCCTCTCATAGCTTTATAACGATTTGACATTATGTTTTGAAACTGTTAAAATAAGTGAAATTCAACTGCAGCAAAGCTGTGCCTGTCTTCAGGATCAATTACTTGGAAAAGATCAAAAGATATGTCAGTTAGAAGAGCAACTTCAGCAGGCTCATGATGCTTTAAATGTAGTACATCAGAATTCTTCTCCAAAATATGCAGTACAGGTGAGTCCAGTTCTGGAATAATAAAAGTTGTTTCTTCTTGTTTAAAATTAAGCTTCTGTACCAGACAGTTTTAAAGGAAATTGCAGGGATTTTCTTTTTGGTTTTTTTTTTTTTTTTTTTTTGAGAAAAACTGTACAACTATGCTGTTGCGGTAGTATAACTGTTGCTGCTGTTGCTAGTAGAAAGTACTTCCAATTAAATCTGTCCTGGAAAAAAACTGAGACACTTATTTATATTCTTTAACAAAGACACCCAAAATAGAAATAAAATCAAAATTATTTTCTTCCTGGAAGCAAATTCCTGGAAAAAATTGTGAAGTTACTGCATTTCCTCTGTGAAAATGAAATGTATTGATCCTGATTTGTTTTATTGTTTCTGACCACGCAGCTAAACTTTAGATCATAGATCTAAAGAAATATTATGGTGGGGAGAAATATTTATCTAAAAATTTCTAAGCTTTAATGTGCCATTTGGAACTACTATAATAAATCTGTCACTCTCACTCGCAGGCCTCCAACTTTACAAGTGTGCCAAACTTCACACTTATACCCCTGTCATTTTCCAAAGGCCAATTTATGACTGAAAGTGAGTTTGAAAGGCTTTGATATTATCTACCCACAATGCTTATGTAAACTCTGTTGCATAGTTTCTTCCATAGATGTGTCAATGAGATGTGCTTATGCATTTCATTTTACTGGTACTCTTTCCCTTGATTAAGCAGAGAAGGCAAAATATGCTCATTAAGTGCAAAACTTCACTTAACCTGTGTAGGTAAGGTAGATCTGTAATCAAGGATTATATTCATGAGTCCAAAGGAGCCTGAATATTAGAAAAAAACATAGTGTTTAATTCCTCAAAGTTTGTGTAAGTAGTAATCTGCTGTAAAAAAGGAAAAATCCCAGGATACAGTTTGTCCTGTATGTGTTCATGATGGTAATTCCAGAGTTAATATTCTAATTTTATCCAGAGTTACTTAAGTGTTTATCATAAGATTCTTAACTCGTATTTTGTATGATTTTTAAAGTTCCCCTTAATCTAATGATTTGATAACTTTTTTTCACGAATGATAAAGTACATTATTTGAAGTCTTTCTTGTGGAGTGTTTACCTTTTGATATATTCTTGACCTTTTTCTAAATCTTAGAAAACAATTGTTTTTTTTTATCTTGTAGAAGATTTTGGTGGATTTTTTCAAATGTTATATATAAAATTAGTCTCAGGCTGTTTCTGCTCTAAGCACAACTTTGGATTATGATTTTTGCTCTGAAGAGCAATACAATAAAAACAATGCAAAACCAAACATTTTGTCAGACTATTTAATTTTTTTTTATTATAAAAGCTTTTATTACATCTCTGGATTATATTTCCTGAGGTTAAGGGGGCCTTTGTTGTGTTTTTGAAGTGATTTTGGAATGCTTTCCTCCATGTACAACACCCATATTATATAACCTGGGTATTGTATGACAGTTTATTATACAGTCACACCATATCCCATGTGGACCTGGTGTAAATATTTGGCATTGGCTTTTGTCTTTATTATCCTGAATAGCTTAGTAGTGATAGAAAATTTTGTTACTACACTAGCCCTCTACATTTCTATGTTTTTTGAACATGTGGGACACCACAGGTGGCTCTTTCCCACTGAGTAAACTAAGCATTTATTGCTATTACTTATTTCTCATAATTAAAGCAATTCTTTACCTGTAAATTTTTTTCTCCCCTTAAAATACAGCAGCTGGGTTTCTTTAAGAGATCCCAGTGTGGAGCTTTGCTGAAATCCGTTTCAAATCCAAGTACACAATTTCACTTGGATCAATTTTGTCTACTTCTTAAAAGAACTCTAGGAAATTTCTGAGGTTAAGAGTAAGACTATTTTAGAAGCTAGTGACAACCTACAATTGATTATTCAACTTTATACTTGATTTAATTTGGATATTTTATATGAATCACATCCAGTGTGAATTGTTGCTGTTTCTTTTGTGGATTTGTTCTGTGTCTCCTAGTAACGCCTGAACTTGAAGTACATTAACCAGTCTACTCCGTATAAATTAGGATCCAAATGTGAAGCAGTCCTTAGTTACTTCGTGGTGAATAACAGTGCAAATAATAATTTTCCTATGGCCTTCTGTTGGCTTTCTGCTATGTTTCCATTTTGATGCTATCTCAGCCTTTTAGACTCTCTGGCACTCTCCCTGTTCCCAGTGTGCTTGAAGGAGTGTACTTGTCATGGTTATTCCGAGATTTTGCTGTTTTGTTAGTGAATGTAGGTTCAGTCTGACCTTCTACAGAAATCTGTCAGTTGAACATTTATGTGATCTGTCACAAAGTCAGTCAGGTATTTACAATGCTAGTGGAGAAGACATAGTAGAAGCAAAAGCAGACAACTTATGATAATAAATATAATATAGTAAGCTGAATGCAGTGTATGAACCTTCATTTTTCAGTAAATTAATCTTAAACCAGGCTGTGATCAGACAAATGATTAATGTTACTGAAGCAGCCTCAAAGGGAAGGAAATGCACGTAGGTAATGTCCATAGTTGCTAGGTTTGTAGGAGAACCAAGAAGTTAAACAGTGTGTGCTTAACATGCTTAATATTTTCTCTTGACTAAATTTCTTCCGTTCTGCTATAGCCAATATCCCAAACTTTGTTGACATGCAATTTTGCTGTGGTTGAAAGGCCAGAGTATGCCTTTTGGAATATATTGTAGTGCTCATTATTGGCTAAATTTTGGTGACAGCCACATTTCCCGTTACCAACTTTGCTATCTTGCGTAAGTGTTAGAATGGTAATGATTATTGTGTGGTTACACAGCTGAGATTTCTGCAGGGGAAAAAAGTGATTACCTATTGTTGCTCCTGTGACGTGTTAGATAACCAGAATCCTGGTTGTTTATGAAGTTCTGAAGTTAAATGGGATTAAGAGAACCTCCTAACTCATTCTGCTGTCCCTTAATAGAACAGGACAGATTTGGAATAGAGGCTTAATTAACAGGACACCAAAACAATGTAGGCATCTACTAGTTTTCCTTTTACCATTTTTTAAAGCAAGGCTTCCTAAAAAGCCAAGTTAGTTTAAATGACAATTGCATTTCTGCTGTGAAGTACTGATTTCTTGAGCATGTTCAGATTCATGCCTTGCTGAAAGTTCATCCCGTGGGACACGCTAACAGTTTGTCGACAGCACTAATGTATCTTCTTCAAACTTTCACTAGCCGGGAAGGTTATCCATCAGTGTTACATATGTTAGCACATACTTTTTCCTGGATCTGAACTTTTCTTTGGTTTAAATTACATTGTAATCAGGTGAAAATTAGTTTTATATTATTGGCTTTATTAGAAGGAATATCTCAGTTTTCTTTCATTAAGGGTAAAATATGCCTTTTAAAAATGTTGTAATCTTATTCCAGTCAGTGTGGGCCTTTGTTTTGGTGAGGGCACACTATTGGGTTTTTTTTTTTTATTTTATTTTGACTATTCTGGTAATGTGTATGATAAAGAATTTGAATCTAGTTTACAGTAAATTTCTATTTACATCTTGGTATGTGAGCATTCAGCAGCTCTCACATATCTTTTCTCTGATCAGAGAGATCAAACATCTTTGAATTTGGAAGACTTTTTAGTTAAATCTATGCTTCTGCTACATAATAAAAAAGAACAAAACAAAACCATTTTAAATAGTTTTCAAAACATAAGCCTATGGGGTTTGATTAATTTAATCTCATGTAATTTTTGGTTCTGTTTCATTATTGGTGTTCATTTTTAGTTCTGAGATGTGTACCATACATTTAGTCATACAGTTAGTATACTATACCTATTACCCATGTGAATAGTAAATATTTAAATATGTTTACTGAATTGAGGCAGTCATTTCTGTCCTGACTCTTGCTTTTCATACATGGGCAGACATCGAAGACAGTATTAAGAGATTACACTTGATCAAAGAACAGTAATTAACAGACATTTAAATGTTTTTATTTTTAACTGTAGCATCTGATACATATGTGCATTCTACATAATAGAGAATGCACTTGCACTTTCATAATAGTATTTTAATTTCTCATTATGAAATTTTTAAAAGCAGTTAGAGTAGAAAATATTGATAAAACAATAAAAGAAATTGCTCACAGATGGAACTTAAGCTTATTAGAAAAAAACATGCTGATTTTTAACTGCAATAAAAATTTGAGTTTAGAAAGATTTATATGAGAAATACATAAATAAAATGTTTCTAGAAAATCTGCATCCATTGTTGCCATGCACAAATCCTTCAGATTTTATTATCAGTGTGACTTACTGGTTTTCTAACATCAGTATTTCAATGATGTCAGTTTATTAGGCTTATATAGTACATTCTTTAAAATACTGATTTGATTGAAATATAAATAGTAAAAAATTAATTGGAGAGGGTAGCTCTCATTTATTTTAGTGGTTCTAGATTTTATCTAGTATACTTGGTATTGCAATATGAATATTTAAAGTCCATTTTTGAAGTTTAATTTTCTATTTCCTGTAAATGATACAGCATAACAAGAGACAGATATCCTGTTCAAGGTGTGATGCTGTAAATTTTGTTTCATAGGTTTGGATAATTTCAATTGCTGAAACTAATTCTTAACAAAATGCTTTTTATATTACACTTATTCAGGCTTTACTGTTAGAAAACTTATTTGTTTAATTTATTTGCATTGAAAATTTCTCAGTCTCGCACCACTATGGGTCAAAGCCTGCCACAAATATCTTCCAGTTTTTAGAAATATTCGATTTATTAAAAAAAACATTGAAATTCATCACAAACCTCTCAAAATATGATTTTGAAGCAACTATCAAATGCTGCAGTAAAAAGGTAGTTGTATAGGACAAGATGACAT
>JAAGAY010148465.1:129404-135333 GCA_011801015.1 Ardeotis arabs
TTCAGTTTGAAAAAGTTATGTATCTGTTGTGATAAAATAGCATATGATATAAACCAATTTTGCTAAGTGAAAGAAGAAACTATTATTCTGTTAAGCTAGACTTTGTAATGCAGGTAGGATCTAATCTAAGACGCTTAAACCTAAGTGAAAGCCTTCATTTGCTGCACTCAACATGTAGAGGGGTAAACTGTGAAGAGGGTCAACGTTATGCGTACACTGGAATGATTTTAGTTTTATATATGGGATTCAGAATAGACTTTAGGAAGTAAACCTTCATAAAACTCTTTGTTGTGGTGAGTTACTATTTCATTTTTTAAGATCAAAGGTCTACAATGAACATTTTGAGACAGAAGCTGTGGAAGAACCTGGTGCTGCCTCTTGTCATGTAACTTGTTTTTATTTTTATGGATTTCTGATCTTTGCTACATGACTGGACTACATTCTTCATACAGCACTTGGATGTTGAATGTTTTCCGCAGTCTTGAAACACAAGATTGTGCTTTTTTTTCTGATAATGTTAAGATTTTAAAATCAGAGCTCCATTACAGTCCAAATTATTTGCCATTTTGACCTTACTAATTGTAATATTTCCCTTAGTTCTTTAGATTATAAATAAAAGTTCAGATGTAAGCTAGATACTGAAAAGCCAAGAAAAGGTCACATTTCTTCCTGAGGATCTAATGAAATTGCACTTCTTTCTTTGTGCATAAATCTTGGCACTCTAGATTTTTCATAGAGTCATGTTTTATAGAGAAGGAGTTGAGGTTCTCATAATAGCCAAGTCTTTTCACTAAATAATTTGGTTTTGGTGATCTTTTTGCTCTTAACCAAGGACACCTGGGTGAAAAAGTGTAGTAATATAAAGTTAAATAGACATTAATCTGAAACAAAAGACCAGAGGGAGAATTTTTGTCCAACTTTATGTCTTTGGAAGATCTCTTTCCATATCTTAAAAATTCGGGTTTAAAAATTCTCTTGCTATTTTAGTAAGCAAAGTCTTCTAGGCTAGGAAATGTAGAAGAATGTTTATCAAATAGTGAAGAATATGTTAAATTGAACAGAAAATGGTACCCAGCTCTTCTTAAACTGGAGTCCATTGATAAGGAAAACCTCATTTTTTAGATTGATCTCTTTAGATTACATCTGGTTTCTTAGAATTCCTGAAACTGAAGAAACTTCACATGCGTACTTAAAAAACTGAACAGGTTTTGAGGATATTGTAGACCCATGTTATATAGTAAGTTCTCTATTGGTAACAGTGATCTGCTGAATATTTTGAGTGTAAAATACAGGCATTTTGGAGGTGCAAGTTAAGATCTAAGACTGGTTTTGTTATGTTTAGTTTTCCAAGAAATATGTCTGTGTATGCATGTGCAAAGAGACTGTTAGAAGAGTTTTATTAGAAACTGTGCCTTTACAGTATTTTGGTTTGAAATAAGTGTCACTGCATGGTAATTTCTAGAGATCTTTTTCGGGAGAAGAAAAAAGTACGGGAAAAAACCCAAAACAGTACAGGAAAAAAAAATGAAAAGGAAGAACACTGTTCATATATTGGTGCTATTAAAGTCAATAGCAGAACTTCATTGATATAGAGGAGCAAGGATTTTATATATTCTGTGACTCTTAAATGGATTTACTTTTCAAAACACTCTGCGTTTCATTTTTAAAAGAAGAAATTAAAAAATAGTGATACAGTAAGAAATTACTTGTTACCTAAACTTTTGTAATTTTTGTAATTTAAAGGTCAGCAACATTTAACAGTTGTAGACTTTTAAAAGTAATAGTAATACGAAATAAAATTATTGTAACAGATGGAAGTTGTTGATTCTTTTTTTGGTTACTGATGTAATTGTAGAACTTATGTTACATGTAGAAGTCTTTTTTTACATACAGCTGAGAAATCAGTGAAAAGAGGCAAGTTGGTAGGTGTATTTCGCTCAATAAGAAAAAATAAAGTTCAAGTGAAAAAAAAAATAATCATATAAATGAAATAAAATTACATTTCTCTTATCTACTGTCACTATTTCTCCCTTCTAGATTTTGTTGGATTTTTTTTTCCTTTTTATATAGTGCTAGGATTTTGGTCAAATGAACAAAAAGCCCAATTTTATTTTAAGTGTTCTTTTCAGTGCATGGCTTGTCTACTCATTTTTCTGTTTTCCTTTTTTTTTCCCTCTGTCTAGCATTTTGTTTTAGTTATAAACTGGCCTTTTGCTGATCATAGGTGGAAATGACATCTGTTTGCAACTACATATGGCCTAAATTATGCAAAATGAGCAACAGAAATTGTTTAAGGAACAGTCAGCAAAAGCATGGGCAAGTTTTACTCTCTGACAAGTTTCCTGTGCTTGTTTGCTGTAGGAGGAGTTGTGCTTTTCCTGAAATAAGTGCTTGGTATTTCTAAATTGGGATTTATTTATAGAAAGTGTGAGTTTGTAGTATGCTTTATGAAAAGCTTGATATTCTGCACAGAAACAAATAAAATAGCTATGCCCATTATTCTCTTTCTGACAAATCCTAAGCTTACTAGGGTGTTTGCTTGGTTGATTTTAATCAACTTTAGACTGTTTCATTTCTTCATTGGCATGAATTTGGACTTTTTTTTTTTTTTTTTGGTTAGTCTGTTTTACACTGCCTTTTCTGATTTTTGTCAGTATACCTGATCTGTTTTACTTGGAGCATACCAGTAATTGAGGTAGTAGGAACAAGTGCTAATTGTACCAAATTCTTTCTTCTTTATTGAAATGAGTATTCGTCTTAAGAATATGCTCAAACAGTTGCAAGCAAGTCAGGTTGTCAGAACTTTGCTAATTAGAGAAAGTATGTGTAAAATAAAACTTTTAGTCAGTCTTGAGAAAGTTGTCTTCTGGATCCAGCTTTGTTGACTGAAGACTTTGCTGTTTCCTAGCTGCTTGTCATTGCTGTCAGAGCACCACTGGCCACTGGGGTTTCATGCGTGTGCCCTGATCACTGCAGTACAAGGTTAGCTGAAGCCACTTGCATCGACTTTTTAAACTAGCCTGCTCTTTTATTTAAGAAATTGATTAGGAAGGGGGTTTGTGCCATCCCTTATTTCAGCAATGGTGTTAGGGTGCTAACCTCCAGCTGCCTGAATGCCGTGACCATCTGGGAATTATATTATCTTTGTCTAGCACAGCTGTTGCGAGGTGAATGTCTGTCCTCAGCCTTAAAGTATCGTGGAGGAGGTTTGAGCTCAAGCATTTCACTTTATGATTGCCGTAGACTGTCACAGCAGGCATATTGCTGTTGCTTATGCTAAGCAAACAATATTTTACCTTGTGGTTGTGACACAGTGGGGTGCGATCGTAGGTGGTTAAAGAAAATCAGCTAACAAGGAGTAATTTATCAAGCCATGGTAACTTGACCAGTCTTGGTCATGTGTACACACACGAGTCCGCTATTGGATGTTGGGGATATGACTTAAAGATAGCTGGTACCAACGAAAATGTGATCTGAACTGGTTTTGTAACAGGGCCAAGGTGAGCAGGCTTGTATTGTGCCAAGGAATCACTGGGAATGGATTGATAGATGGGAGGGGTCCTGGAATTCAGTGGCTTTGTGAAACGACATATCTGCCTTGAGTAACACTGTGACCTAGAATTACCATCTGTTTTTTCTGTAAGTCTTCAGTTTGACCACAACATTTGTGCTGTCTGAGTATATGGACATAGTGGGTCCGTGTTGTAGATTTACATTAAAGGGGTGCTTTTCTGAGGCAGTATTTAATGAAGCATATGAAGGATGTGCAGTTAACTTTTTTTCCCCCCATATTTGATAGGCCAGGTCACTTATACTTACTGACTTGAAATTGCACAAGTCTAGGAGATAAAATATTTTCTCAGGAAATTTTGATAACATGTGAGATACAAAATACCATAGTAGAATAAGTTGCTGCAGAAGAAACGTATATAAACCAACTATTGTTAAGACTATAAATACCATATACTATAAATATAATGGATTTGGAAAATATGGTGGTGATATGAAAAAGTCCAGTTGACACTCTAAGGTCTGGTTTTGATTATGGATTCATGAGTCATTTACAAAAGCAGAATTATTTACAGCTCTCACAGGTACCTGTAATATTTGTAATGTGATGTTTCTAGGCAGTTTCATCTAAATGTTCTGTTATGCTTTTGATTTTTTTATTCCTAATGAAATATACCTCTACTATCATTTTGTAGGTATTACAACAGCCTTCTTTAAGTGATCTAGAGTGCTTTATTACAATGCAGAAATCTGAAAACAAGCTTTTATGGTAAAAATTGAAAAAAATCTTAACCTAGCAGAGCATAATTTGTATACTACAGATACTCTGGAAAGCAAGAGTATAAGGACAGGAAGAAAGCATGAGATAGGATAGTTTTATTGTCTTGTGTATTTGTGTCTAAGTTAGGCTGGTAAAGCCAAACATTATTGCTCAAGGGTCCAGATAATAATTTTAATATCTGTGGATGATACTTATAATTCTGGAAGCTTGTTTGCATGGTTCTTCTGTTATCTGCCAAAGACTTGTTAAAATAGCTGTTGGGAGTATAAGATTTTACCATATTAAATACTGAATAAGGGATTCTTAATTAAATGAAATATTTGAAGGATAAAATCTTTGTAGATTTGTTAAAATGAATATTTATCGTGTATATTGTGATATTTATCAGAATGACCATCTTTCTCTGGAAGGCAGATGACAGAAATAGAAGTGTTTATTATTATGATTTTATAAATAAAAAAAGATTTTTAAAAAATTCTTGATTTTTGAACTATGATGTAATATTTTTTCTATGAAGAATAACAACAATGTCCTTTTGAAGTTTGTACTTTTCACTTTTTATTACTTTGGATAATGCTAGACTGCCTCTTACATGATGAGTTACTGTTAAATTTAGGCACAAAGTAACAGTTATAAACTATACCTAATGAAATAGATCTGTGAATAATTCTACAGCTTAAATTGATTTATTCAATTAGCCAAAGTCATGATGTTTTCCAGTGTGTTCAGCCTCTTCCTCATCTAATTTTTTTTTTATTGTGCTTGTATAGAATCTGGGAAACTTGGAAGAGATTTCTGTAGCAAGGAAGCAAATAGGAACATGCTTCTGTGTGGTATAAATAGTCTACAAGGGTGAACCGTCATGTTCTGTTTCCTTAGAAATCTCCTGGTTTTCTCACATTTGGTATCTCATATGTATGGCTTATTAAGAGGGGCCCAGGAAAGTTGGTCCACATTCAAGGAGCACCTCCTCCAAGCTCAGCAGAGGTGCATCCCGATGAAGAACAAGTCGGGCAAAAAGGTCAGGAGGCCTGCGTGGATGAGCAAGGAGCTCCTGGACCAACTGAAAGTGAAGAGGAAAGCCTATAGAGGGTGGAAGCAGAGACACAAAGAGGCTGTGCGAGTGGCCAGGGATTGGGTGAGGAAGGCTAAAGCCCTGATGGAATTGAATCTGGCCAGGGATATAAAAAGCAAAAAGAAAAGCTTCTATAGGTATGTATGGGACAAAAAAGAGTCCAAGGAGAATGTAGGCCCCCTCCGGAAGGAAACCGGTGTCCTGGTAATCCAGGATATAGAGAAGGCTAAGGTACTTAATGACTTTTTTGCCTCAGTCTTCAGCGATAAGGGCTCTTGTCTCACCACCCAAGCTGTGGAAGGCACAAGCAGGGACTGCGAGGATGAAGACTGCACAAGCAGGGACTGCACACTGTACTCGAAGAGCAGGTTCGGGATCATCTGAGGAACCTGAAGGTGCACAAGTCCATGGGACCTGATGAGATCCATCCACGGGTCCTGAGGGAACTGGCGGATGAAGTTGCCAAGCCACTGGCCATTGTATTTGAGAAATCGTGGCAGTCTGGTGAGGTCCCCGATGACTGGAAGAGAGGGAACATAACCCCCATTTTTAAAAAGGGGAAC
>JAAGAY010148466.1:0-55872 GCA_011801015.1 Ardeotis arabs
CTGCTGCCCCTGGCCAGCTCCTCCCAGTTGATATGCTGAGCACGGCGTCACACGGTGTGCCATACCCCTCCGGCCAGCGCGGGCCAGCTGTCCTGGCTCTGCCCCCTCCCCGCTGCCTGTGCACCCCCAGCCTTCTGGCCGGCAGTGCACGAGAAGCCAACAAGTCCTTCACTGGGGGAAGCATTACTTAGCAACAACCAGAACATCAGCGTGTCACCGACCATGTTCTCACACTAAACCCAAAGCACAGCGCTACACCAGCCACGCGGAAGCAAATCAACTCTGTCCCAGCCGAAACCAAGACACAGAGCTCCGTACGGAGCACGGAACAACTGACAGAGCGTCCAGAGAAGGACACTGGTCCTCTGTTTCATTAAGGCAAGAACAGCTCAGGTGATTCATTAAACCAAAACCAGCACGATGGACTCTGAGAGTACGGACAGCGATGGGCAATCGAGTGAGCGAGGGGTTAAATCACTGGGCTTCGCTTCGGAGCTACAAAGGCTACAGGGCAGGATGCAGCCCCTCACCCTCTCCTCTGTAACCCATCAAGCTGCAGTACCTGAACTGAGTCTGATCAACCACCGCTGTTGCCAGCAGGACCAGCGTTTCCAGGGAGCTGGGGCACAAGCAGAGAGCTACGCGGCAAACAAACAGCCCCGGCCACCGCAGCCTGTCACGGCACGGAGAAGGTGCTGCAAATGCTGCATTGCTTTGCTGGATGCCTCTCCTGAAACTGCTGCCCTCATGAAATCTGTCATGACTTCTCCCAGTAAAGATCTTAATTTGGCTGGATGGGCCTCCTCCGAACGGCACAAGGTAACCATCTGTCACAACAGCGCGTCAGAAGGCAAATGAATCCTCCTTGGCTGCCGCAAACAACGCGCAGAGCTTTCCGGTCTATTGATTTTCTTTCTGTCTTTCCAAGTAGAATATTCATACACGTCTCTGAAGGGTAAATTCAGAGATTATCTCGGAGTTAATAAAGGAAGGTGTCTCCCTTTGACACGCTATATCCAGCTGCGCTGCAACTGTATTGTTGCTGAGTGCCAGTTAACCTGGACAATGAGCAATTCCAGAGGAGAGGCTGAATGACAGATTATTCCCGCATCCCAAATTTCTCTGCCATCGTTGCGGTGGAGCTTTGCTTTTCGGACCCCAGCTAGCTGGGCGCCTCAGGGCTGTGCCACAGCGGGTGGCGAGGACAGCCCTGGTGTTGCCACCTCAGCTGCTGTCAGCACCACGTCAGCACGGCGCCAAGGCCGGACGCGACCCTAAACCGCAGCAATCGGGGCGTTTCAGGCGCACGCCGGGTGTCTGCGCAGCACCGCACCGCATCGGCACTGCTGAGCATCCCTGCAGCAGCAGCACTGCACCGCCTGCGTGCGGTGGGTGCGACGCTGCAGTAACGGAGCAGTTCCAGGATTACTGGGATAGGTTCAGCATCCCGTGTGCTTCACGTTCACTCCCTTGTCTACATCAACGCCTGTAATGTATGGGGGCCCGCTGGAAACGGGCAGCGACAAAATGCACAACGTGCTCCCTCCCCCAGCTCTCCGGCAGACGCCTGAAGCCCGTCCCGGGGCCGGGCGCGGTGTCTGCTGTGGCTCAGGTGAATCCCACCTCACCCCCATCTCCGGAGACCCCTCCCTCCTCTCTCTGCGCAGACCACGCTGAGCACCTGGCAGTCGCTACCCTGTACCTCAGGGGAGAGTGAAGAGCACACAGGACAGCGCAGGGCCGGTAGGGATGTGCAGTTCGTGGCTCCAAAGGGCGTGCACTGGCACACACAAATAAAAGCCGCGCTCCTGCTCGCCAGCTGCACCAAGGATCGGGACCCATTCTGCCCGCAAGCCCCCTGCAGCCAGGTGTGCCCTCTGGGACACGCCGTAAATCCCGTCGTTTCGTGGTGTTCTCCAGCCAGACGGTCTGACTGGAAGGGGCTGAAGAGAGAGCAAGGAGTGCAGGACGCCCAGGCCAACCTGACCTGGCACAGAATGAAGGATCCCACCGATTTTTCATTGATTTGTCACACGAGCTCGGGTAAACAGCTCCATCTCACCCCACCTCTGTGCACCCCTCTCTACTGGTCTGTGCCCGGCGTCCCAGCCGTTCGTGCCAAGCGGGCACTCGCTGTGAGTGAGATCCTCAAACCAACCACGCAGGAGACACGGCCCTGCGTTACTGTCCCCTGCGTTACCGCCACCTGCGTTACTGTCCCCTGCGTTACCGTCACCTGCGTTACTGTCCCCTGCGTTACCGCCACCTGCGTTACTGTCCCCTGCGTTACTGCCACCTGCGTTACCGTCACCTGCGTTACCGTCCCCTGCGTTACCGCCACCTGCGTTACTGTCCCCTGCGTTACTGTCCCCTGCGTTACTGTCCCCTGCGTTACCGTCACTGTCCCCCCAGCCGCACTGACTACGCTCATTGCTTGTTCCTGGCGTTGTTAATTATTATGATCTGCAAATTTGCAGCTGCTCACTCAAACTGGTCAAATAACATTAGTCAGATAAATGCTTTAGATTTATTTTGCAGCACATTTTCAAGTGATTATTTGATTAATATTTTCACCTAATGTTTTCAAAGCTTTTTTTTTTTTTAATTAATGAGAGCGGCTATGAATCACATCACACTGTGCTGTAACCACAGGGAGAGATGTGTTTGTCGAAGGCGCAACACTTCCATGAACCTTTAAAAATCCAGGAGCCCAGCAGCGCCAGCTGAATTATCCTCTGGGATAGCCACGGCCGAAAGCCAAGGCTGGGCATCCGAAGGCACCAAGAGACGAGGAAGCTGGGCTCCCAAGAACTCGCCCAGGGCACACAGCGTCTGTCTGAGTAGCGTTTACCATTATTACCTGGGAAGCAAGAGTAGGCAGCTGGCAACCGCGTCCCAGTGCTGCCTTCAAGCGCGTGCAGCCGGCGCTGGCAGGAATTAAACCACCACGCGCCCACCCTCGGGCAGGTGTGGTGCTCCTTGAGTGGGCTTTTCTTCTCCTTGAAAAACACTGGTAGAAAATGACAAGTGAAGTCCAAGCAAAGCGTTCAGAAAATAATGACAATTAATCTCCTCTCATTTTGGATGTCTAACAGGGACATGGCTACGCATCTGCTAGGTACTCCAGGCCTCCTCTGAAGTCAGTGGTACCTTCACAAGGCAATTATTTTTATGCAACCGAGGTGGCGGATGATTATGGGAACAACTGCTCGCTGCAGGAGCCTCTTTATTCCCACTGACTCTACAACGAGAGCAGAAGTGATTATGGTGATTAGCTCATAGTTACACACCTGAAAAATAAATCACAGAAACACAGAATGGTTTGGGTGGGAAGGGACCTTCAAAGCCCACCCAGTCCAACCCCCCTGCAAGGAGCAGGGACATCTCCAACCACATCAGGTCGCTCAGAGCCCCGGCCAACCTGGCCTGGAATGTTTCCAGGGATGGGGCATCCACCACCTCTCTGGGCAACCTGGGCCAGTGTGACACCACCCTCAGGGTAAAAAATTTTTCCTAATATCTGATCTGAATGTACTTCCCTCTGTTTTAAAAACATTACCCCTTGTCCTGTCACACCAGGCCCTGCTGAAGAGTCTCTCCCCATCTTCCCTGCAGCCCCCTTTAGGCACTGGGAGGCCGCTCTCAGGTCTCCCCGGAGCCTCCTCTTCTCCAGGCTGAACAGCCCAGCTCTCATCTAACTCGGGCAGAGGAATCCCCTCTTTCAAGGGACTCAGGTTTTTATCTATGGCCAGACAAAGCTGTGCAGGAACAGGAACACGTACTGCGCTAGCTGGCAGGAGACACGGCAAGAAGGGAGCGCAACAGTCGCTGTGTTCCTAGAAAACCCCCCTGAGCACACACCTCCTGCTCTGAGGCTTCCCGGTGTCATTACCTCCTCCTGTAGTCACCAGAACAATATAAACCATAATTGTCCTCCTGCCTGGTGCTGGCCTACTGCTGTCACACCTCCACACCTCCACGCTCCAGGGGTGTGCATGAGAGTGGGAGAAGCGCGCACGAGGCGCAGGAGCGAGGAGCAGCGGGTTGCTCCGAGCCGGCTGTTCACACACCTGCTGATCCGGGAGGTGGATGTGCCCGGAGCCGCCGTGAGTGACTTTGAAGAGCGAAGCCGCGTGTCCCACTGAACGGCTGCAGCGATTTATGTGGCGCAGAGCAAGGGAGGCGAGATGGATCACCACGTGATAAATCAATTTGGAGCTTTTCATCACAGCAGTGGCGGTGAGAGCACAGCTCTGATTTGCAGCGATATTAGCCTGCCCCGATTCATCCGCGAGGCCTGCCCCTTCCGCTGCCCTCCACACACCGCAGCGAAGCGTGGGCACTCTTCGACTGCTGGCATCAGGACACCCAAGACTCTCACCTTGCTTTGTCTTCCGAGGGCCTCTTCTGCTTCCTCATTCCACCTCTCCCACGCACACTTCAGTGCCAAGCATGGGATGAGGAATGGTGAAATAAAACTCCCGCTGCTGAACCCCGCGAGGGGTCTCTCTGCCCACTCCTCCAGCCTGCCGTGGTCCCTCAGTGGCAGCACAGCCTCCTGCTTCATCCGCCGCTCCTCCCATTTCTGGATCATTTGTATTCAGATACCCAAAGGCTTTTAAAGAGCTGCCCACACACTTCAAGAACGAATCAGTATGAGGAGAAATGAGTTAATTTGAATAAAAATCACTCAACAGTAATTTCAGAACTGGGAATACAGCCTGGAGCACTGACGGATTCCCACCATCCAGGCCGTACCGCTTCTCTTGGCCAAAACCAATGTGGAGTCACACCAGGGCTGCTAACAGCACCCCAGGTCCCGCAGCCCCCCCAGCAGCACATCCACGCGCCACAGTGCCGGCACCGCACACGCACGTCCCACGGACACATCCCCGGTGCCAGGGAGCGCCCACCCAGCCCCGCCAGGACACGGCGGAGCGACGCCAGCCGATTCCTGTCTGTAACACCTCATGGAGGAGAGACGGAGAGCGAAACACAGGCTCTGCTGCCCCTAAGCTCAGGGACGACGCCCCAGACCTACGTGTGCAGCCACGTACGGCCGAGCCAGCTCTGGATCTTGCTCAGACCGTTCCGTGCGCGCGTGCGGGGTGTGGAAGAGCCTTGTGTGAAAAAGGTTTGGTGTACGCGCGTGCTACAGCCCGGAACCCTTCCTACTGCTGAGATGGAACGGCGCTGACGGCAGCGCAAACTGGAACAGCAAAGGCTCCCAGGCAAGCTGTGCCTTGAGGGAAAGGCGTGTATTAACGCACGTTTTAATTCTTCTCTTACGGGAAGACACAATTTCTAATGAACCACTTCTGTCCTCTAAGAGATAATGCCAGACACAAGATAAGTATTTTCAGTGCAATTTTGAAATTATGAGATTAAACTCCTATTTCCATTTTGAATTGATTTTTTTTAAATTCTCTTTTTTTTATCTAAATAAAATTCTAAAAATCAAATTACATAGCTTATGAAAATAAGGAGAACAAATTAGCTCTCGTGAAGTTTCTGCTCAAGTGAGTTTCTCTTGTTTTATGGAACAAAAAAAAAATGCACGACGACATTTTAAGCCTCAACCAAATGAAAATTGGCACTTTGTTTTGAAATATTGATTGAAATATTTCCTCCAAGCCCTCAGTTATACTCTGATTTTCATCGCTCGCTCTCAAAGGAGACTGGCCAGCACCAGACCGCCACACGCGCAAGGGAACAGAGCACCAGCGTTACAGGAACGGCTCGAGCGGCAGAGCTCCGCAAGGCCAACAGACACCAGGCCTCCGAACCGCCCCCCCGGACCGTCCCACCGGCCCCCAGCGCTCCGGTACAGCGTACGGAAAAGGACACCACGGAGCGTACGGGGTTTATGACCCCGCTCCGGAGTCCTTCCACGTCCCCCTCCTCCTGCGCGGCAGCCCGCAGCAGCAACGCCCACGCCTGTGGCCTCTTCGCCGGCCGGGGAAAAGCACACCAGAAAAACACTGGACAGCAGGGTAGTGAGCGGCGGCGACCGCTTTATACAATGTTTGCAGGAGAGACTGAGCTTCTTCTTTAACAGAAAAATAAATCCTCTTTAGCCAACCAGTAGCCACTTGGGCGAGTCCTCCCCAGGAACACTGCAAGGATGGGTACGCAGGGATTCCCAGTTCCAAAGCGGCACCTCCAGACACGCCGACCACTTTCTAATCCACGTCCCCAGACAATTAACTGACACAGCAAACGGAGGACAAGAACAGACAGTCTTGTTTTCCTGGGAGTTCTGCTGTTGGTGACAGCCGGAGGGCCCTGCTCGAGGCGAGGGGATCTGCCCCGCTCCCAGAGAACGGGCTGACGGTGTCTTTGCTCCGACACTGAATCAACGGCTTCACCACGTCTTTCTGGGGCCGGGGGTCTTGCACGCGTACAGTCAATGAAAAAATAAAGAGGATGAGGGAGAGGGGATTGTGAAATTCCAGAAACTGTTAGGAAAAAAACCAAAATCCAAGATTTGCACAATTTCCCAAATATTTTCCATTTCATGTCTTTCATTTTTCATTGCTAGCTGCTTTCATCTTTTTCCCATTCAAAATGTCCAGAAGTGACAGAGAGAGGCTGCAGAGGAGTGAAAATGGAAAAGAAAAATAAAACCTTGAACTTTTTTCCCCCCTCTGCCCCAGCTCTGGCTTTCATGATTTATTTTAAGTAAAGGTAATTTTACACCAAAAAAAAAAACTTAGGAAAAAAGCATTGTGTCAAACTTCCAAGCCAATTTACAGCGCTGTGTTACTCTGGAAGACGATTTGAATACCAGCGGGCTCGCTCGGCTGTATGTGCACTGGCAGCACAAGGGCTGCGATCAAATAATTGAGGCTGTTCACAAAAAGAAACGATGCCATCAGCCGAATCCCACCCAGAATTGTGGGGCTAATTACTTCCCCGGGGTGCCCTTACAGACAGTACTTTCCCATTTGCAACTCCCTGACCCTCTTTGATTTCCTGTTTGCTCAGTTCAATTTTACTCTCTAACCACTTCAGGGTTCGCAGCAAGTTGTGGTTGCTCATAAAATGTCACTCAAGCGATGCTGGGTGGAAAGGTTAACGCAAACAGGCTCTCGCTGCTCCCACACAGCCTCTCCTTCACCAGAGGCAGAGGTTTCCTCTCCCTCTGGAGCACTTCTCTGCACAATAATTACCTCATCCAGATGAAACATGCTGAGCCTGAGTTATTCCTCGGTTTCATCAGTGGATGACAGAGGAATCACTGATGCTCCAGTGTTTCATGCCAAGATCTGAGCTGACAGGAGCTCCTCGCTGCTCCCCGGTGACCCTGACGGATGCACGGTGCGTGCTCCCTGACTCCCCTTCGGATACCCCGGACGCATGCTGGTGGTGCGGGGGATGTACACCCAGGATGTGGGCTTCCAGTCTTGCACTTTGCTGTTCACACCAGTGCAGGCGGGAAGGCTCTCTGGTTTGGCCAGGTCCTGTCCCCGTTTCGTACCTGATGTGGCAGACCTAAAGCCTTGTGCTCCAGAGCCATGAGGAGCCCAGCTCAGGAACGTGAAGCTCTTGGTGGTTCTCCACTGTCCCAGCTCTCCCTCCCTCCACACAAGGCAGTTTCCTGCCCCACCACCCCCTGGCAGCTCTGGCGCTGGAACAGCCTGCCAGACTGGAGGGCCTCCATGAATTTCCCTTCTGAGTTCAGGTATTTTCAGTTTGATGTGCATTGTCACAAAACACCTAACAAGGGTGTGAGCAAATGCAAGAGGCTGCTCTGTTCCTTTCCTGTGATCTCACAGGTTTCATCCCCGGTACCCAGAGCTCCTCCGACAGGCCGGGATTTTGCAGAAACCAGCTCCCTAGGCAGCCAGTAAAGGTACGGAGCCTGTGGAGACTGATACTGAGGTAAGCAAGGGGTGAAGGAGAGGATTTCCACACCCAGGCTGGGAAAGGGGGGCTGGCCAGAGGGCTCCACAGCCCCCTCCCCGGCTCTGAGAGGAGACGGCTGCAGCGAGTGGCGGGGAGAAGGCTCTGCTCCCCAGTCGCACACCCCAGGGCCAGCGCTGCACGGGGCCAGGCAGCAAGGGCCCCGCTGCCCCCGCCCCGGCACGCGCCCCAGTGCCTCCTCCCTCGAGGGGAGGCCCTAAAGCTCGCCCCACGACTTCATTCGCATCACGGCCTCCAGCGAAGGCCACGCGGCACACCAGAATTGCTTCAGGGGCCGCGCATTGCTTCCTCCTCACTGGAGTTCTTTTTTCCCTTCTGTCTTCTTTCTTTCCCAGCTGGCCTTAAATCGAAGCCGTCTGGGGCTGTACAGCCGCTGCGCTCTCCGCAGCTCCAGCGTTAGCACCCGGCCTGCAAAGCGCAGGAAAACCACTCAACGTACCCTGATGCCCAAACTCTGCTATTAACAGGACGTGTTCTGCTTTTTCTCCAGTCTTCATCACTGGAAGGCAGCAAGCCTGGATGCAGAACATCCTGTTTATTCAGGAAATAATAACAACCTACATTATCTCTAAACAAAGGCTTGCTCCCTAACGTATATCCCAAAGCGCCTGGGGAACCGTGGAGCGTGGACTTTGTCTATCTGCCCGGTGCAGGACCATCGCGGCACACTGACCCGCGTGCACACACCCGAAGTAGGGTTCTGCACTTGGAAACACCAGCAGAACACCTGCGCGTCAATCCGTGAGCCAAACAGAAACATTTTCAGTCATGCAAAAGCACATTCTGTAATTCCCATCTAAAAAGCAGCGCATTGTAACAGTTTTATTATAATGGTAACTTGAGGATGCTTCTTGTTTATGGGACGCAATAACCACGTCATAGACAAAATAAATTCTAAAAGGCGGTGCTGGAATATTCAGCACCCACGTTTATTAGCTGAGGACAGAGTTATCAAGTCAGCCAGAAACACCCCCATCTTGCAGTTATTAGTATTACACTGAAGCTTTTAATTAAATATTAAAATACGAAAGGAAAAATATTCAGGAAAACCTTTCAAAATGCAGATGTGGAAAGGTGCATTAAGAAAGACGCTACTTTGAGCCTTCCTTTTGCCACAACTCTCCCTGTTCCACCCATGCTGTAAGTTAACCCCCATTCCACGTGTTCTCCTGCCCTTCCCTCTTCCTTTCCTGTTCCTAAGAAGAGAGCCATGGCTGTAGGACAGCAGTCCCTCTGGACTGTGCCGCTCCTCAGCAACCGCAGCGGGCATGCAGCCGCCTCCCAGCACCAGCGTCCGCGTAACAGGGACGACAATTCCGTCTGAAGCAGCCAATAACGCGTCGATTGTAAAACGGTGCGTCAGAGACGTGCGGGTCGTCACCAGAAAGAGCTATTTCCCTGGGACTCCGCGTACCGGCCTCTCCCTCACGGTCTCCGTAAACACGAGAGCTTGTACGATCCAGCACAGACTCACGGTTATTTCTCAGCCGTGGACCTGGGCAGTAAGAGCCGCAGCACACGCTGCCACTCCTCAGCGTCTCAGCTGAATATCGCCAGAGCCTGCCCGACAAACCGCCTCGGAGCAGAGTTCAACCGCAATCGGGCCCGATCTAACGCAAGCGCTCCGCTCCGCACACGCTGCAGCAATTTGGCTTTTCAGCGAGCGGTCACCGCGTGGTGCCTGGCAGGCAGGGCCTCTGGGGTGTTCCAGGCCTGGCTCACACAATCTGTAGCCCTGCAGAAAATACACAGTAATTTATTTTTATTGCAGAATAATGCTGCAGCTCTGCCTTGACTCGGGCCAGGCTGGCTGCACGATGCAGGCGCTCTCAGGAGATATCTTCCCCTCAGTTCATTCTCCAGGTTCTTGCTTTGACTTCTTAAGCACAACAATCTGATCCTGGTTTTTACTGAGCTGCCTCAGAATCTGTTGGCTGTGTTCTAGTTCAGAAATTTTACAGGAGAAGGAGACTGTTACAGACACTTTGTACAGGTCTTGCTTCCTATGATTGAGCAAGTTTCACAAGCGCGTTCTCCAACAAGCCAGGTAATTCATTTAGCACCCACAGCTAAAAATGAAAACTGTAACTTCCAAATTTTTAACCCATTTATGCCCAGTTACTCCATTTGCTATTCCCTTCTCTCTTCTAAACTAACAAGCTGAATTTGCTTTGCCTTTTACGCCATCTTTCCTCATAATAACGGCATTTGGAAATTCTGTATCCCAGTCTCACGTTCCGAGTTTTCGAGGGTACATTTTACCCTGAAGAGTCACGCTGACACACCGCTGACACAACAGAATACGACACGGCGTGATCAAGGCTCTGACAGTAAACACCGTTGGAGACAAGCCTGGGAAACGTGGTTTGATTGCTCTGCATACTTATACTCTCATGGCAATATTATTTTATTAAAATGAGAGAGCACTGATCGTACTGAAACAAACCGCTGTGATAACGCTTCATCCCAAACGTCCAGTGCCTGCTCTCCTGCGATGCACCACCTCCCTCTCTCCGAACGCTAAGGCCTCGGCAGGACGCAGGCTCCGTGCTGACGCACAGAAGAGAGCCGCTCACCCCCCGCGGCAGCCCTGCCGCTGCCCACAAAGCCCCGCGATCACGAAGAAGCCTCCCCTTCAGGTGTTTGCCAGGGCTTTCTGCTTCTACCCCCAAAGGTGAAAGCCCAAGCCTGAACTGCAGCTGGCAAGGGCGTGAAGTGTGGAGAAAAGGAAGGGCTCCCTCCGCTGCGAGGACTGCCAGGCAGGGAGATTTCTCTCTCACCTGATGTGTCCCTGTCAGTCTGCCACCCCACATCGGCTCACGGCTTCATCAAACATCACAGCTCCTCATGAAGCGAGGCCATAAAATCAGGTGGATGAATGGCGCTGAGGCCATCGTCTGCCAGGCAATGCTGCTCCTGTTTTCTCAAAATGCCTTGGCTTCCTTTCTCCCTTAGCCCTGCCTAAATACCTCCGAAAGATGTTCACGCGGCTCTGACGCGGTGATGGCTGGGAGCGAAGGAGCCTCCGTCTCCTCCGGGGATACCAGCACGATGCTGATTTCAGGAGGTGAATGTACAGAGGACAACACGGCTGCTTTGTAAGACCGAGTCTGGATGTTTACGGAAATTGCCTGGGATTCCTCTAGAGAGTGAGTGAGCTCAGTTTGGTTTGCTGGTCCCTTCCACCTCTCCTCTCCCACGGAAAAGCTGTGGCAGTGGGACACCCACCTCCCTGTTTGTTCCTTTCAAAACACCCGTCCCTCCTCGGCTGCCAGCGCAGTCAGTCACGACAGCCATGGCACAGGTCTTTCAGCTCCAGAGGCCAGCTGGAAATTCTTGGAGTAAGAATTGCTGGGCAATTCCATGTGAACTTAAACTTTTTTGCCACTGTTTTCCTACCTGAGCTACAAAGTTCATAGTATGGTACCTCCAGTGAGGACTCAGTATTCCGGCGGCCTGGGCACGAGGTCAGCTGGCATTTTACTTTATTCTCTTTACTGTCCAACACCAGAGGTTGGTCCTAGAGTAACGTAACACAAAACTCAACACACCAGGCAAATCAAAACAAGCTGCAGAATGCTGAGGATAGCCCAGGAACCTGGGAGTACCTGAAAGGAGCTGCCAGAATTATTTATGATGGTCACATTTTGATGAATTTCACACATTTTTTACTGCAGGCCTACAAGGAGGGGTCAAAACACCATCACAAACTGGAGAGTCCTGCCATGCCGTGCTCTGCACACCCCTGAAGGACCCTGCAGAGAAACTCTCTTTGAAGCCCAAGGTCCACACGCCCTGCTGACTGCCAGGCTGTTTTCCCTGGGTTTCAAAGCTTTTTAGCAAAAACAGCAAAAAAAGCCTGAGGTTCTACTCCTTCCAAGAGCGGCCTCTTGTTCAGGCTAACTCTGTGAGGCTGAAAAGTGTGATCATGAAATTTCACAAGTTTTTTAAGCCCATGGTGGTCAAGTCAATGAAAAGGAGCTGAGGCAGAGACTGGGACGGAACAGAACGACCCCAGACTCCAGTGGCTGGGGGACCAGCACAAAACAACGCCAGACAAAGCAGACAGCGAACAGACACACACCACACTGCCACGTTAATGCTAGGTATTCAAGCACACCTGAGAAATCAGTCCTGGGTTAGCACGGAACAGCAGCAAGGAAAGGAATTTCCACAAGGAGGATGACGGGTCACTGACTTTCACTTCCAAGATTTTAGAAGCAGCAACAACGATGATAAAAAATAGCCTCTGGTTCTGATCCTTCTAAACAGATCACTACGTTCTGGCTCTTGCTGAGCTGAGATTCATTTTGCCATACAACTGTGATTTAACAGAACACTGCCGTGAGTACAGATCTAGGCCTCACCTGACCCACCAGCAGAGCCGGTGGGCAAGCACGACGCGCCAGGCAGGACAGCGCAGGCCGCAGCCCCTTTCCGCACCACCTAGGCTGGGCTTGGCTGCTCACCCATTTACCAGTCCGAACTGGGCTTGTGGCTCAACGCTCCCGGCTGTATTCCTCACCTGTCTCTAGCCCATCCTGAGAACCAGCAAGAGGAGCAGCAGCTGATCCTCCTTTTGGCCTACAAGTGCCCGAGGAAAGCAGCCACGCTGAAGAGGCGGAGCGCAGGCAGAGAAGCCTCACACCCGGTGCGACAAGGAGCCATGCGTACACAGAACTGGAAGCTGACATAAAGCATGTCATCTCCTGGCTGGGAAAATACATCTAATTTCTAAGTCAGTGGACCTGATAAAGTTGTTGCTGTTACTTATCTTGTAAACATCTTCTTGAATCTACCACTGTCAGCTACCGTTGTTTTCTTACAAGTCTCCTGATAATGACGCGTATCATTGTTCCTCCGTTCCTTATTTCTCTTTTGGAAAGGAAAGCTGAGCCTTCTCACAGCCCACCCAGATCAGCAAAAAACCATGCACAGGCGACCAGACACTAGAAGGAGAAGATGAAGAAGAAAAATGTCAAACTACTAGTGAAAAATCAAATAAAAGAAAAATTAAACTCATGGTTTGTTAAAGACAATTTTAGGATTTTTGAGTTACGACTTTTGGATGCGTTCAGCTGGTAGAGCTGCACGTCCAGCTCATTAAATCTCTTCTCACTAAAGGGTGCAGAGGCCGCTGCAGCACGGGGCTGAAGATATTTCCCTCGTGACGCTGCACTGAGCCGGGCTGGCTTCAGACAGGGCGACCCTACGGCTGCGGGCCGCTGGGGCGGGTGGATCGGCACTCCCGAACCACAGCGTTAGCAGAGCGGTCTGATTCACAGCTCAGCAGTGCTGCTTTCTCAGCGCTTCTGGACATTGCAGCCTGCCAATGAACAAACTCTCTGGAGTTTTAACCAGCATTCTGCACAAGTTGGAGGGCTTTTCCTGTAGACCAGTCCGAAAGTAAAGCTATTAATAAAGGAACACCAGCAGTGAACGCAACAGTGACGCCAACGTTCTCCCTGATCCCCAAGGATATAGTTTGAAGAACGCCATCTAGACCAGGGGCAAAAGCTCCGAATAATCAGAAGCAACTGCTCATCTACCGTTTAATCACCCAGAATTATCTTGGAGAGGACCACAGCCAAGCACCAGGAAGTTTCTCTACTAATTCTTGGAAGAGTCAGGATGAAAGACAGCAGAGAGGAATTCACCACCCCGCGAGCCAATGCGTACGTTGTGAATGAACGGCACGCTGTCCAGAGCCCAACCAGTCGTCGCCAGCAAAGACGGAGAACCACAGCGGGAAGCTTTTCTTCATCTATACATTAGCTACTGAGCCATCCGCTTCAGCCAGTGTGGCACTGGCACTTGGCTGGCCACCAACTAAATTCAACGTTTAGAAAGAATTTTTTCCTGATGGATGCATTTCTGCAAACGGATAGCCATAAAAGAGAAAAATAGACTGGCTGTGCCCCGGCAGCAACAACCTGTGAAGTCATTACCATCAGCTCCCCTCGTGAATTAGGATTCTGGGTCTGCGCAGTGCACTTTCTGAAGTCATTTATCAGCACACAGATTCATGGACTCCGCAAAAGCTGTCTTGGTCATTGTTTCTCCTCCAGTTTACTAGAAATACCTCTATTTAGATTTTGTCAAGATTACTGCTCCTCTGTGTCACTGCGAGCTGGCAAAAGCAGTCTGGCCTCGCAGCAGTGCCACTGAATACTGATTACAAGAGGACGGCACATCCAAGCAGACAGTGGCTTTGGGACAGTCTTGCTGTTTGCCTTCTTTGGAAGCTGCACTGAAGAACCCCTTCCCATATTGCTCTCACGTCCAAGATGGGGAAGTTCTGGTAGGCTACACACCTGCTCACAAGGTTCACCCTCGGATCGCATGGTATTTAGAATCATAGAATCATGGAATGGTTTGAGTTGGAAGGGACCTTCAAAGCCCACCCAGTCCAACCCCCCTGCAACGAGCAGGGACATCACCAACCAGGTCAGGTTGCTCAGAGCCCCGGCCAACCTGGCCTGGAATGTTTCCAGGGATGGGGCATCCACCACCTCTTTGGGCAGCCTGGGACAGTGCTCTACAACTCTCATTGTGAAAATTTTTTTCCTAATGTCCAATCTAAATCTACCCCCCTCTATTTTAAAACCATCACCCCTCGTCCTGTCACACCAGGCCCTGCTGAACAGCCTCTCCCCATCTTTCTTGTAGGCCCCCTTGAGGCACTGGAAGGCCGCTATCAGGTCTCCCCGGAGCCTCCTCAGCTCCTTTTCTAAACGCCCGAAACAGTTCAAGCTTGGAGCGTAGTCACCACCAAACCACAACCTTCCCAATGGAGGCATTCCTGGACGAGTAACGGTTCCTTCCCAAACACGGTGATTTCATTTTACATCTGGACAGGGAGTGTCCGGGCATTCTGAATTCCTGAGAATGGTGGGTAACACAAGCCTGACAAAGCCGGAGTGCAGCAGGCTCTCGCCTGGCACACGCTCACAGGCTGGCTCCGCTCGGATTTACATCAGCAGAGTCTGGCCTGGTGTTCACTCCCAAATTGGTTTTGTCTTTATTTGACCAGCACACTGACAACACTGGTTCCTGCAAGGCAGTAAATGGTGTCAATCAGGACAGAAGCAACAGGGAACAGAAGGGTGATGAAAAACAATGTTTATGAAACAGAAATGCAGAAAAACAACAGGGACAGGAACGATATTTTGAAACTCCAGCAAGAAAGTACTACAGAAAGCCATTTGTTTTGCCTGAATATTGAAGGGAAGGAGCTGATATAACTGGAAATAATCCAGCTCCCCCTAACAGCAGGAATAAAAATCCCATATGTACAATGTGTGCTTTCTACAGATGGCAGCATGTGGAAGGATCAGAGCTAATGAACAAAAATATCACTGTAAAATGACCTGATGCTGTGTGCACGTCCCACCTCACGGACCTCGCAGCTCTTTCTCGCTCACGGGCCCGTGTTTTCCACTACTGAACTCCAAAGCAGAATACAGCGCGAGGCCAGCGTCCCTGTTACAGACGCCCTGTCCCCTCCGTGGGCCTACGCTCTCTCTCAAGTTTAGGTTCAGCTCTGCTCAGAGTTAGACTGCACAGCATCAGACAGACTCTCAGGTGGACGGACTGGTTTAGCACGAGCTCCAACGTTTGACATGGGAGGGAGGCAACGTGCCCGTTACCGTCCCACGAACACAAGCTGTCACCGCTGTTACTGGAGAGGTTTCAGTCTGGAGAAAGCCCACAGCCCCTTCCACTGACAGACACCATGAAGAGTTCGGCTGTGAACAGCCCGGCCCAGCAGAGCTGGCTCAGATGAAGGTGTCTGTAACCGCGCTAGCGTCCCCAGCCTCCCCCTGCGTCAGGGAGGGACGCGGACACGTCCAGCAGGACACTCATCGCACCCTCCGGCAGGCGTCCAGGGCTGATCAGAGGAATCACCCCTGGGGGTGTCCGCTTCTCCCCACCGGCAGCAATGCAGAGCTGTCCGGCTCAGAATCAGGCCACCAGCTCTTTGTCCTCTAAAGTTTCATTAGAGAAATCTCATGCTTTGAGTCCATGGTGCAGCTAATAGCTGGCAAGGGGGAGGGTAAATGACTAAAGAGGCTGCCTAAGTCTGGTCTTTACTCTCCTGGTCGACAAAGCTCCTTTCAGCATCTCGTCACCGGCTTCCCTGGGATGAAGCCTCAGCTTTGTGTCAGAGAGATGGTCCCCTCATCGAACAAGAGTTGGTGGGATTTGAGGGACACGGTCAAACACAGGGGCTGGGGGAAATTATTAGATCAAAAGAAAAGCTGGGGAAAATTCACAGCAAAGGCTGAATTTGAACTAAATCTCCTTTACAGAGACTGGAACCATCTTGATTTACGCAGCAAAGGACCTTTACAGCACGGGTGCTAGTGCGGAGTTTCCCTTTCTGCGCTGCCTTTCTGGCAGAAGCTGGGGGTACAGCTCCCCGCTTTCCTGCGCAGTCCTTCCGAGCACTCTAATATGTTTCCATGTCACGATCCTACATCTTAACTCACGAACC
Source organism: Ardeotis arabs (assembly GCA_011801015.1). Classification (NCBI taxonomy): domain Eukaryota; kingdom Metazoa; phylum Chordata; class Aves; order Otidiformes; family Otididae; genus Ardeotis; species Ardeotis arabs. The sequence continues at coordinate 16,424 of JAAGAY010148466.1, forward strand.
TACACGGCTGTGAAATAGTGCCTGAGGGACGCTACCTCCTCTCCTCACAGACAGCAGACTAAGAGAACCGCAGAGTCAACAGTGTTGTGCTCCTGACAGGGACCTGCTTCGGCTTGCCAAGTTTATCTGCAGGCTGTGAAGCTGGCAGGAGAAACGGAGCACGCTGCTGCAAGGCGCTCTTGCTGGCAACTCACAGCTGCAGTACCTGGACAAAAATGGTGCAATGCATTACGCGGCGGAGGTCTGTGGCTTAGGGCATAAAAAGGATCACAGACAGCTCGTTTCCAGGAGGCGAAAGAGGCCCCTTGCGACTGCCAGGCCCAGAACGCCCTGCCGAGCGTTACTCCGACCGGCAGCGTACCACGGCCCGTGTGTTCCTGGGGGCAGGGATAACCAGGGAGCCAGGCCAGGCAGCCGCTCCTCTCCACGCGTTCCAAGTTCCACTTCACCTCCATTTGGAAGTTATCCTCTTGGCCAGGTGGCAACTGCCTTTTCTTAACCTCCTCTGGACGTGCCTACCCAGCATCTGCATGAAATCAGCTGGGAAAACTCCTGCAGGCAGGTGAAATCAATTTCTTTCTTTGTAATTCCAAGAGCATACTTCATCTCAACGTTAATAATGGCTGCACTTGGAATAAATGCTGAAGGTATATTAGGTACAAAATTAAAGTTAAGCAGCTCTGCAGAACAGACATATTTACATTCAGCAGTGGTAAAAGTAGGCAAATGTGTTTTAAAAATTAATTGTCCCATAACTAAGTTGATTAATAACCACGCTTAGCATTCTGCTTTTAACACATACGTGGGTACGGTGCGTTTTTTACAAAAAACTTTAATAACGCTCTTTGCCCATTTAAACAGTTGCGATGACTGACAAATAGCTCAGGTTGTGACTAAAACACAGACAAATCCTGTAGTCCTGACTAATTTAAACAACTGGTTTTTTCACAGGTAGAGACAAAAAGATCAGCTCCACAAACTAGATGTCACGGCTAATTTATCAGTGGAGTTAACAAGGCTGGTTACGGAGAAAGAATCAGGCTACATCCTTTACAGATCTCTGAAAACACATTCTCTCATTCTCCGCTATGAGCTTGCACTCCAGTATTACACAACTGTCTTATGAAATTTTAATTCAGCCCTTACTGGAGATGAATAATTTAACGGCAGACAGTAACAGACGGTCACCCAGCCCATGGCCCTCAAAGGAAAAAGGACGGGTGTCAGCGTGACAATCTTCAGCTGATGGAAATCAGCATCGCTCCATCGGCTCCCAGCTCGGCAGGAATTCACTGTGGCTGACAGACCCGTCTGCGTGTGCGAGGAAGACACCGCGCAAGAGCCCTGGCAGTTTCCTCAGATGGAGTTTTTTGACCCAAAACACAGCTTCCATCAGGGGTAGCTACCACCTGCACATCCCTTTTCCAGGGAACTGCCTGACAGGTGTGTGCCACAGCTCAGCCCCGCTCAGGACCACGCTACGCCGTCTCTCGCTCACTCCCCCGCCCTCCAGTGGGACTGGGAGGAGAATGGGTAAAGAAAAGGCAGCAAAACTCATGGGTTGAGATGAGACAAAAAATAAATTTAAGAGAAATAACAGAAGGAAACAAATCAGAGATGGAAAACAACTACAGTACAACAGCTCCCAGCAAACCCTGATGCCCAGCTCCCTCCCCAGTAGCAGGAGGCTCCCCTGAGCCCCCTCCTCACTGACACACTGAGCGTGGGTCCCATGGGATGGAACGGCCCTTGGGCCAATTTGGGTAAACCCATCCCAGCTGTTGGGTGATTGGTAACGATCCCAGCTGTGTCCCCAGACACAGGAGCCACCAGCTCCAGTTCCCCTCCCAGCTCAGGTGAGAGTGAACTCCATCCTAGCCAGAACAGGACAGTGTGTTTGGCAGCCTGTGAACAGGGGCAGCTTGACCGGCAGCAGGAGAAACCTCATCTCACACAGCTTCGCCCCAGCTGCCTTCCCAGCTCCAGCGCTCAGCCTGAGCCTGGCCCTGGTATGAATCAGCGGAGATCTTCCCAGGGGACGCCTGTGACTCGTACCAATGATGAATTTCAAAAAGTGACTCCTTATTTACTCCAGCCTAAACAAGAGGTGACTCAGAGCTACAGATGCCTGTGATTTCTGAAAAGCCCTTGGAGGCAATGTTTCTATCAGTCTGGATTTTCATTTTCCCATAGAAATCGAAGCGCCCAGCCCACGGCTCCGCAGCGTGTAGTCCTGCTGAAGCCCTCACGATTTGAACCCCATTCACTCTCCACCCGTAGATTAGCAGGAAAAGAGGGGTAACAGGAAAGAGGAGCATTCCCTATTCACTCTGTGGAGAAGCTGTTCCTAACTCATTACTCTCTCATTTCAAAATTCAAATTCTCTGAGCAGGAAGCAGGAGCCATATGGTGAAAGTCGAGCACAATATGGGATAAGCATTCTGTGGCAAATCCCCGCGTTGCAATACTTTGTTCTCATCCTAAACTGTGATGGAAAGCGAATGTTTGTTATTGAACTTCAACTGCAGAACGTTTCAATGAGACATTTTTAAATTAAGAGAAACAGGCTGCCATATTTCAAGCTGAAAGACTTCACTGCTTTTTGTTGAACGGATCTACAACATTCCTTTTTCAGTGAGCTCAGTGTTAGGCCAGATTTTCCCCTCTGTGGTGTACTGCCATATCACAGCTGAAGATTCGCCACCCTTTCTGGATGAATCCAGAAGAAAATATCGCGTGTACCAGAAATGACTGAACAAGGAAACATTTCACAGTCGTTTCTCAAGAGAACTCTCTTTTAAAGTATCACAGTTGAAATCTTCCCTGTTTTAATGGAACAGTTGCACACCCACGACGCAATCATGCACCAAGACGCAAATGAACTCCTTCCCACCGCTGCTCAGCTCAGGCGGTGTCTGTAGCACCTCACAGATAAAACGCCAAGAAACCTCCAGCACGCTGACCCCAAACCCCAGGTCCCTGCTCTGCAGCTGGAACGTATTTGCAACTCACTGGTTAACAGGACCCAAGGACCTTCGGAAGGAAATGTGCGCTGTTACAGAGAGTCAGGTAACTCCAGCCAGCAGCAATGCAAAAAATCCAGTTAGTGAGGCCTACGAGATGTGGGAATCTGGGCTCAATCCTGCCAGACTACCGATCTGGGCCTGGAAAAGGAGCCTCTTCACAAACTGGGAGTCTCCCAGTCACCAGCTTTTACAAAGGGAACTGACCAAGATGGAAAGGAGTTAAGCCCAAATCTGTGTAACATGCTTAGTTAGACCGGAGCTTTAGTTTATTAAGAGCAGGTCCTGGGCCCAGGTGACTTTCCCAAGGTCAGACCATGAGTCAGTATCACAGGACCCCCTCGTGCTCTTGTTTAATCGAAGTCATTAATTTAAAGTATGAATTCTAACACCTCTTTAATCCTTCTTAACAATAAGACGTACTATTAAATCCTTAATGTGCCTACTTTAATTATAACCTATCAAACACGGAATCAATTTTAAGTGGTAAACACGAGAAGCAGTATTCTGAAAGTGGATGAGATCGCGCCTTTTGAAATGCAAATTGAGCCTGGAGCATTAAACCTATAATAAAGTTCAATTAATCTTTCCCCTTAAAACACATACAAAATATTTAATCTCAGCCTAATCTCAGAGGCTGATTGAATCTGAGCCAAAGAAGGCAGCTTTGGCCTGGCAAACAGGCAGGAGTCAGAATGTCTTCTCCTTAGAGACACAAATCTAGGGAGATGGCCGTGCACGTGGGAGGGGTAGGGGAGCGGATCCACTAAAATTTAGAATAAAGGTGATTATTTTTGGAGGATTTTATATATTATAAATTTCCCATTATCTCATACACCTTTCAAAACTCCCCACTTGAAGACACATCCACAGAAACGTAAGCTACCTCAGTAAGGGCGCCACGGCAGCCCTTGGCCTGAACTGGTGCTGCTCTTTTCCGCTCGCAGTGCTGAGCAGGAGCACAGGAAGCAGAGCTGTAAATTAGAGGGGTAAATTACAGTAGAAGCTCAAGAGGCTCTTGCAGTGTCTTACGGTACAAAGGATGCTGCAGTGTCCTGTGCCTTCCTCACCTCTACCTCAGCGCCGGACCAGAGCGGCCAAGGCGGTTTCCGCAACGTACCGGACAAGCTGGCGGGCAGCCCCCGTCCTCCTCCCGGAGCACCAGCCTGCTACAAGGCACCCACCGCAGCCGGCTCCTGCGCCAGGCCGGGGAGGAAAAGCGCTGGCAAGTCGCCGCGTTAACACTTGCTGCAGCTTCTTTCGCAGCCCTTTCCCGAGAGCCGCAAGAAATGGGCAGCAATCACGTCTTCCATTTCCTAGCCAGTTTGTTTTCTGCTACTGAACAATCTAAAAGTAAAAATGTAAATGCCAGGATGTTAAAAAAAAAGGCATTTGGGATAATGCAGATAGTTTGTTTTATGAAAGAGTAATGCTCCAAGCTGGTTATATATTTTAAAGGAATATTTATATTGTAAACCAAACATACTTCTAAACAAAAAGTCACTTGAAATACAAATAAAAATGTTTTGTTTTGACAATCTGGGAACAGGATATTGATGTATTATTGAAACAGCCGGAGTATTTCTTTTCCCCTCCTGAAATATGAATTCATCACATTCAGCATGCTGTTGTGAAACATTTTGCTTTAAAAAAACAGGCTGGGTTTTGTTGAAAAGATGTTCAGCTGGAAGATTACAGAGCAAGTCTCCACCTGAACAAAGTGGCTGCGGAGGGTTGTTCAATCAGCGCAGAAGGGCTTTGCTGCCGCTCAGGTGCCTGTGCTGACACGAGGTGCGCTGCGGCGGAGCGACAGCCCTTCTATCACCAGCGCTCCCCCGCGCTGATAACGGGGTCAGTCCTGCAGAGAACACAGACGCAGCCGCGCAGCTGGACAAATAACGACAGCTTTTGTCTTCATGTCATTTCTGATGAAAAATAGCGGCAAAAAGCCCAATGAAATTTATTTATAATGAATTACTGGCTAATTCAACAAATGAAGTGAGAGCAGCTCGAAAACACAGGGAGGACAACTCTCTCCCCCCTTGCAAGGCTCTGTCAGCCACCGCAAACAGCAAGTGTCCAACGTCACCCGTCAGCTGGCCACCGCCTGCGGAGTCCCGGCCACCAGACCCGCACTGATGTAAGTGCCCGCCAGAGGCACGCGCTCGTAGCAGTCCTGGAACAGCAAGATGCTAAATTCAACCTTAGATCCAAATCTTTACAGAACTGGTTAAAAAAAGATATCTGTGGAAAAATAATGTCAACTGATGTGTTCATTTTTCAAATGGAGTGGAAACGGGGATGAGCAGGCAGCGATAAGAGAGATCTTCACGGACTGCAGATTCAGAGAATTCATTACTGAAATGGCAACGCAACGGAGTTCATTCAAATCCAGATGAAGAAAACTTTGTACTGAGAGACCGATGAGAAACATCATGCTCGACAGAGTTAACGGCAGTTACAGCCTGGAACGGAAAGCCATGTGCTCAGAGACAAAGGGGCAAACCAGAAAGCTGGGTTTCTAGTGATTCTCTCATGGTTTTTACCGTTGTGCCAAAAAATCAATTCTTTGCAGAGCTGCTCTCATAGCACACATGGTGCTAACAGCAGGCCGGAGACAAGCAGGGCACTGCCCGGACTCGATACTGCCGGGTCCTCCGCGCGAGGGAGCAGCCCCGCTCCAGAGCGCTGGTTTGGTGCTGCTGAAGATCTGCCCGTCAGCTCCTATGTCCAGATGAGCTATCACCGATTTCCTTGGACCCAGCCTGTAAAGGACTGAGTCTTCTTTTTCTTCTACAGCAGGAATAACCTCTTGAAAATGAATTAGGTCACAAGCAGCAGAACTCTTTTATCAAGAATCAGCTTCTTATCTACGCAGGTTTCACCTGGAATAGGACTTAAAATTCTGCTTTTGGAACAGAACACCTCCCTTATTATGACTAACATATTTTCAGCATGGTTGAGATAAAATAGAATTAAATTTAGGCTCACATGTGACCAGTTTAAGACAAGACGCTCCATAATGCAGTTTATCTAAGAAGTGCTACATCAGTCTAGCTTGCAATAATTATATTATTTCAGCAAATCCCAGAAATGCAGCCCTGAGTCAAGAACCTTTCGTGCTCAGCACTGTGAAAACCTCAGAAAATATCAACTATTAGAACACTTCAAAACCTGCTATGGTCAAACTGCTAATGGGGTGAATCATCCATGCAACGGGAATGTGCACCCCTTTCCTAACAAAAACTGCTCCCTGGTTTTAATTTTGCTCCTATTTGGCTGAAAATTCTACGTTGCCTGAAATGCCCCAGAAAGCCATGTGACTGATGAAAAGTATTTTACTATTATTACTATGACAGTTTATTATTTTGCAAATATAATTACGTGGGGAGAAGACATGTGAGACGCAATATGCCCCTCTTGCTCGCGTGAGAGAGTGATGAAAATAGAATTACGTTGTGTCACCTCCAGCGTGTCATTTTTCCACAAGCAAGCCTGAACAGATTGATTTCTAGGTCTCCTTCAGCATAACTGAATCAATTCTGAGCAGATTTAGCTGGGCATATGGACGATCGTGTGTCTGGCACCCGCTCCCTCCCCTAATACGGTTACAGGAATTTCAATCAGCACCACTAGCGGCTCCCACCGTCCCGTCACTTGGAACGTAAAAGACTTAATGCATTTTGAGCAGTAATTCATCCCGTCTGGCACCTCAGACCGTGCGAGAACGTGGGCCATATTTCCAGCGGGTGCTTGAGAACCTCTGCTTCCATTTCAGTTGTCTCTGAATTTCCTTTAGAGGAAATAACTCGGAATTCATTCAAGAGGAAAGTCCTCAGATGGGCCTTCAAAAAGGTGATTTTGAGTTGAGGCTCTAGAAGGTGCGTGAGAGAGGTTGCCTGAAGGATGAACACTGTTCCCAAGTCATTCCTACTTCGAGAAGCAGCAGGGAATGGAGACTGGGGCTTGATTCATCTCCCTAAATGTGGGTATCCAGTCCTGGCTGAGACGCCTTTGGCTATCCCGGACACCGCAAGGATCTAGCAGATCTTACAGCAGAGTCTGTAAGAGACCTGAGATCTCTGGGACACACGGCTTGAGGTCAGCAGGATTTGCCAGGGTGTGGCGAACAGGAGAAACTCCCCTGTTTAGACAGCTGAATTGAAATAACATCAACCTGAGCTAACTCCTTCCGGACAGCTGTTGAGGGAGCGGCAGAAGGAAAGACGAGCGTGCTAGGCATAGGGTGAGGGGTGGCCATCCTTAGCGGTGCTGCTGGAGAAAGAACACAACGCAGAGCAAGCAGGTCTTAAAAGACAGAACAGGTAACGAGAAATCAGCACTGCAGTATGGCACTGAGAATGAAATCCCAGTTTTTATTTGCCCCTTGGTGACCTGTAAGCAAGAGCATGGCGAGGATGGAACCTTTGGCTTTGGCAGCCACGGGTCGGTCACACCACCCACGAGAAGGACCCCGAGCAGGCAGCTGGTGAGCGTGCGTACGGGCAGAGCGGCTCTTGGGTTTGCACGCTGCACGCGGCCACAGCGAAGACAATGACAGAGTGATCAGGTCTGGCTGCAATTATAACGACTTCATTTAGCCTGAAGCTTTTAAAAGTCTTGTGGATTTTTTCATGATTAACTGAAGGCACTTTGCAGCTCTGCACTTGCAAAAATGGCTACAGAATGAGATAATCAGAAGCTGAAGTACTGGTTGTGCTTATTATGGGGTTTTTAACAAGCAGTGGCTCTGTTTCCAAAAATATGGGGAAAATATTGATTTTTTTATGGCTGTTACATTTTTTTTCTTGGCATTATTATTTAGAATCCTATTGGCATTTTTTGTTTACTCATAACTAAGTTTTCACCAAGTGTAAAAATTTCAGTGATTATTTTGGTCTCTTCATATAATTGTCAAAGAAAACATTCAGAAACATTTGGAAAGAAGATACCAAATAGAACAAACTTGAAAACTATTTGTTCCATTATTTGCTATCTCTCTCTTGGAAAAAAACCCCAACTTCTGTATAATGCTGGAGTCAGCAAATGGGCTTCAAAAAACATCTCCTGAATTTCTCAGGTTTATTAGCTTATCACTGCAATGGAGAGGAATATGGAAATGCGTGAGGAACACATTCTGCACAGCGTAAGTGACACGCAGCGGAACAGAAAGGCAACAGTTACGGGGCGGAGGGGCTGGGTACAATTTACTGCCTGCAGGACGTAACGGAGAACGGACTATTCCAGGGCGAGACGCAGCACTCCAGCGGAGCGGCCAGCTGCCACCAGCGGTGCGGCGGCAGCAGGGAGACACAGGTGCAGGCGATGTCCTGGGACAGCGCTCCCCTGAGCTCACCCGCCTGCACACCGCTGCGCGTGGCTCCGACACGGGCACGGCTGGGAGGCTGCAGCTGGGAGACGAAGCTTTTGTCTGCTCCAAACCGCACGGGAGGGCAGGGAGCAGTACCACGGCACACGCTCCTACCAGCTGCACTCTTTCTCTCTCCAGCTCTTCAGTCTTGCTTTATTTCAGCCCTTCTCTGAAGCCTCGACTGATCTGGGTGTTTCTTGGTGTCCGTTTTTGGGGTCATACATCCATTACTCCCTACAAATGAAACCTGCGAAGGACTTGGGGGTGATGGGGGATGAGAAGCTCAACGTGAGCCGGCAATGTGTGCTCACAGCCCAGAAAGCCAACGGCATCCTGGGCTGCATCCCCAGCAGCGTGGGCAGCAGGTCGAGGGAGGGGATTCTGCCCCTCTGCTCTGCCCTGGTGAGACCCCACCTGCAGCACTGCGTCCAGCTCTGGAGCCCCCAACATCAGAAGGACGTGGAGCTGTTGGAGAAGAGGAGCCCACACAGATGCTGAGAGGGCTGGAGCAGCTCTGCTGTGAGGCCAGGCTGAGAGAGCTGGGGCTGTTCAGCCTGGAGAAGAGGAGGCTCCAGGGAGACCTGAGAGCGGCCTCCCAGTGCCCAAAGGGGGCTGCAGGAAAGATGGGGAGAGGCTGTTCAGCAGGGCCTGGTGTGACAGGACGAGGGGGAATGGTTTTAAAATAGAGGGAGGCAGATTTAGATTGGATATTAGGAACAAATTTTTCACAATGCGAGTTGTAGAACAGTGGCCCAGATTGCCCAGAGAGGTGGTGGAAGCCCCATCCCTGGAAACATTCCAGGCCAGGTTGGATGAGGTTCTGAGCAACCTGATCTGGTTGGAGATGTCTCTGCTCCTTGCAGGGGCGTTGGACGGGATGGGCTTTGAAGGTCCCTTCCAACCCAAACCATTCTGTGATTCTACGATCTGTTGCTGTCCGAACCTTTGGAACCCTCCAAGAGAGAAAACTCCGGTTACTGGGAAGCGCAGGGGTTGTTTGCAGTGCAGGATGTAGCGAAGTAGAGTTACCTGCCAAGACCTACGGGGTATTTCATAGCTGTAACGGCTAAGCAACCAATTTGGGTGTGAGCTGTAACGGCTGTATCTGACACCGTCACCAGGAAATACTCTGACCACCTTTTGCTACAGAGCTACACTTTCTACTCGCAGAAGTGATGTCCTTCTCAGTTTTCCCAGGTCCCTGGACTGAAAACTGAAAATGAGATAAAACTGCTTCGTGCTGGTTACATGAAATACAAAAGGAAATGAGATAGGAAAGCAAACCACGAATGCCCATCTGGAGATGAGCACCGAACCCCTCCGCGTTCAGTTTCCCACGCTGTTAACTGCAGCACGACCTCTCGCCCAAACCTAGGCACAAGCACACCCATTCCACTGCTGACAGGGAAAGGGCGCCACTTCCCGAGGCACCCAGCGGTGCTGATGGATGCACTAGCAGCTTCGGGCTGACAACGGAACAAGCCTGCTCCCTTCTCACAGCGGCCAGCGCAATGGAAGGCCTGTGAGCACCCAGGCTAGGTCAGCATCTGCGTGCTGGCCTTACCTCTCATCGCAGGTGGGCCAAGGTGCACGGGACGTACCCGTACAGGCTCCCCTCCACCACCCTAAGGAGAGAGGCAGGAACTGTCATCTACTGAAGAGCTGTAGATGACAGCTGTAGGTGAACATTCACCTTTTCCACTGCTGCAGAGTGTGAGCCGCTGTCCTAAAGCAGAAGTAGACGTGACCGGCTACTGGAAGACCATCAGCCTTCTGAAAGTGGTGCTGGGCTAGGTCTCTGCTCTCAGCCTGGATGAGCTTGTTAGCGTTTGAGAATTGTATTCATGCCTTCCAGCAGGAGCCAAATTACAGGCTGGAGCGTGGTGCAAAAACCCTGAGTCAGCCTTAACATCTTCGCTGTCTAATGCCTTGTCAGCTCCAGCCTCTGAAGGCAGAATTGCAAAACACAGACCTACACAGCAGGCATTCAGAACCGTACTCGATGACACTGAGATCCTGAAGAGTTAATAATTGCTGGAGAGCTTCCTTCTCTCCAGTTCAGAGGTGAGGGAGGTACCACTCTGAGGACCTACGGTCATGTACACAAGATTAAGAGAGAACAAGCAAAAGCCACTCCTCAAGTCTGCCAGCCTGATGCCTTCTCTTGCAGGCCATTGCAGCAGATGTGCCAAACCAGATTGGTTTAAAGGGCCTGAACGCGTCCAGCTCCTGAAGGGCTGAATGCCCTCAGCAACGTTTCCCTGCTGCTTACAGGCGCCTGTCAGGAATGCCGTTAATAACAGCAGCAGATAACGGGCTTACGGCTTTTTAAAATCTCCCCCTGAGCCCTCTGTTGATTTACTGTGCATGTGAGTAAAGACGAGGCGGTCATTCCTCTTTCTGGGAGATCCGTTCTGATTTCCCTGACGTGCAGTTTCCCTGCGCAGCAGTCCCTGTGGCATCCCCATGTCCTGTGGTTTTTCCTTGGAGCACAGCTGGTCACTGGATTTGCACTGCAACCACACACAGAATCGTTGTGTGTGCACACATCCATCACCGCAGTAATGTGCTGGGTCAGTCTGCAAACTCTCCACTCCTGCGTGAGAGAATCTAACGGGTTTTGTGCTGAGAGGTCTCATTAGTAATCCCCGGTGCCTTGGAACTCCACGTTTTTATTACACCAGTAAAGCTCTTCGGAATGACAGCTGACCATGGAGTCCCGAGCACGCAACGCATCCACGTTCCATTTGGTGCATCCTGGAATCTGTCGTTTAGACTCCAGCTGCAGTTAAAATTTCATTAGCAGATGTCTTGTGGTGCACCAGCAGTCGCCATTTGAGAGCACGGGAGCTCTTCAGTTCATTAAAGCGACCTCAGAGAAGGCTTGGCTCCGCCTGATCTCATCGCTGCTCCTTAGTTACACGCTCTGCATTTACACAGAGGGCAGCTGTGCACCAAACACCCAAGCGTGTGTATCAGTTTATGGAGCCAGGAAAAAACCCAACCCCCAAGTGATAAACACCCTTTCCAGCCAATCGGGCAGTATCGCACTCTGTATGGAGTCCATCTCACTGAGGGTTAACGCTCTTTGTCCCTCAGCCCACTGAGATGGTTAACTTCAGAAGCAGACAACTGCAAACCCAGTGATTTGTCCCTCCGCACACCTCAGCCCCTGAACAGCGATCCTGGCTGGACGGGAGGTGCTGCCATCGCGTTCAGCAGCACCTCCATTCCTTGGCGAGTTGCTTTAAAATCTTCACGCAACCAGCTGCCACATTGCCTGATGCACGTGCCCTGGAGAGAAGGAGTCCTTCTTCAGTGGGCAGAAAGGTCTTGCAAACTGCACGTCCTGCAGTCCTGTCCATGAGACGACAATTTCTGCAGCAGCAAAAGCAAGATGGAGCGCAAAACCAGATGGCTCACACTGACTGCGCCTACCACGCCTTGCTGGCAGAGGAAACCTGGCCGTGAGAGCGGCTGGAGCGTGCAGTCCTTGGCACATGCTCCTCTAGCGCCTTTTAAAAACCCAGCGGCAACATTTGTTACCTGTGGGGCTGCAAGCCAGGCCAATGCTTCATTTGCAGCGTTGTTTTTAAACACAGCAGCGGTTTGCAAATCTCTTTGCAGATTTGCTGCAGTACTGAAAAAGAACAAAACAGAAGCAAAGATTAAAAAAAAAAAGAAACCTCACCAAAAATAACCCTCAACAGACAAGGAAAGCTTTAATTTTATGGCGGCACGTTTAATTAGTTTCATTTATCTGTGAATTTAGTTTGCTTGTTCTAGGCATAATAAACACTGCAAGTTATTGTTAATTCAAGATCTACCGCCTGTTCGCAACGCTGCCTGGATGCGCTTACTGCTGTCCAGCCCTCGTCTTCTGCCTGGACAGCAAACCTGTACAGTCTGTGCTGTGCTTCTGGCATCCTGAAAACTCAGCAAGGAGATGGTTTACACCTTCACTTCGGGTCGCAAAGACCTTTGCAGTCCTCTTTTGCAGTAAGCAATAATAATAAAAAACACGGAGAAATTTTACAAGGGTCACGAGCGGCAAGAAAAGCAGCCTGCGCAGGGAGCCCGGGAGCAGGCAGCGAGGCTGGAGGTTTAGGAGATGAACTGGGACGGGGCAGAGCGTGAACGGCTCGCCAGCTGCAGCGACCCCGCGGGCTGTCCCACCGGCGGGGTGTCGGACGCCTGCCGGGTGTCAGGCCCAGCGGGTGCTGCGTACCGGACGGCCGCGGTGCACCGGGCAGGTAGCAGCAGGTGAGCTTCCTCTGGAAGCACACGGCTCCTGGGGCCAGCGGTCCATACCAGCCCTCATTTTTGGAGAAGGGCTTTGTCACTTCTGCCCGGCCTGGCTAGGCAAGGCAGATCCCAGCCCTGAGCCATTAGCTGGACTAACTTTCACTCTCTGATTGCTCCAAGGAGAGTTGTTCCACTGACTCAACCTGACGGCACTCAATAGCTCCGTTCCAAACGATCAAAGAGTGTCTTCAGCAGGAAAGAGAGAGGAAGAGACAGAAACCAGAGCCTTTAATCAGAAACCTGAATTAAGCGTCCCAGAAGGGAATCCATGTGGACTGTGGCTTTTATTTACAAACCTATTTCTTCTTTCAGGTTTTCTTCATTTGCAAAAGCACGGAGAAAGGAAGTATTTTGAGAATATCTTGGCTGAGGGTATCTACATAGCTGTGCTGCAAAGTTCAAATAATGAGAGTTAATTTAAACCTCAAAGCACAATTCAGCAAATACAATTGTTCTCCCCCAAAACAAAGAAGAAATCTCATCAACGCCTGGAGGTGGTGGTCCTGCTGAGCTCCAAACAAGCTGAACCCTCTTCTCAGGACTTTTGCAAATAGAGGGATTATCTCCCTTTTATTATATCAAAAGGCGGGTGGAAGGGTAAGCGATTGAGAAGCTTTATTATATATTGAAAGAGGGAATGATTCCAAGAAACATGTATTTTTCCATATGGATAAAGCAGAGCTATTTGGGACTCATACTGTGTTCCTTTTCCACCGCAACTTGCCAAGGCTTTTCATTGCGCTCGTATTTCATGTTTCAAGTGGATTATTTCCCTTCAGTTGATAAGTGTAATTCAGTTAGGCCTTGGAGATAGTTATTTCATTTCTCAAAAGGAGATTTTGCATGGAAGGATCAGGGGTTTTTTTTTCTTTTTTAAAAACATCACCTAGAGCCTGTGGAAATTAGATACATTAGCAAGTACTAAATGGCTAATCACACAGAGCGCGAGGGGTCAATTAAACCATGGTGGGATGAAAGCAATACTCTGCCTAACTCCAGAGTTGTCATTCAGTGTGTAACAAAGTCGTGTTCTGCCACTTTCAGCAGCTCCACTGAGTCCCTCCATCAGCTCAGCAGCTCAGGTGAACGCCGTTCTGCAACCAAGGGAACGCTGCAGCGAAAAACTCCTGCTCTTCCCTTCCGCCAGCATCTCTGGCTGCTGGACTGGCTGCTCAGCCTTCTGGCAGCAGGAGATGCCTTGAGCGGGAGGAACGCGCGTGTGCTCATCCAGACAGAGGCCAACGGGGCTCCCATCACCCGTGTGGACATCCCATGGACGACTGCAAAGGAGCTGGAGCGCGAAGGCTCGGTTGACTTGGTTTAGCTCTCTCTCTCTCTTTCTTCTAGAAAGGTGGAGTGAAATGGTGGCATGAGATGGCACCTCAAAACCAGAGAAAGAGAATCAGAGTGTGGGTCTGGACCACTGAAACTGCACTGTGGGAGTCAACTGTACAGTCCCAGTGCAGTTCCAGTCTCCTGCAACCTGGCCCAGTCAAGGATTACCTAACGTCAGGCCCCTTTCCCTGACAGCAGTTTACAAAGAGCCACCAGTTTGGAGACGAAGCCAGTTTGACCTCAGGGACACCGCGGCGGGGGTCAAGGCCAGGGGCAGCCCCTGCTCGGCTCTGGGCAGTACGTACAGTGACACCTATGCGCCGACAGACGGAGACACCGACGGGGGACACCTGCTCCTGCCGTATCCTTTTCCCAGCTCACAGCTTTGCATTTTTCCTACATGAACCTTGTTCACGCATTAGGTTCCAAGTATATTTTGTAGGAGCCTTCAATTAAACACCTCTAAGGACAACAGCTCATTAGTATGAGACTGTTGCTGTCACTCTCCTCATCCCCTCCTGGCTACTTCTATCTTGATCAGGGTGAATTACACGAGACTTTTCCGAGCTGCATTCAAATCAGATCCTCCGTTAAGAGAAGCGCTCAGTGTTAGGGAGTGAAGATGGGCTGGAAGAGCTGTGGCCGGGAATATTAACGTGCTACAGCAGCTCCAGAGAAGGCAGGGCTACTGGAGTGTGTACCGACAAACCTGGGGCTGCTATTCTGGCTCTTTTCCCTGCTCCGAAACTGCCTGCGTAACGCCGCTCAGCAAGTTGCTCAGGACTGTAGCCAAGGACACATGTGATGTCCCTGACCTCTGGAAAACACAAGCGAACTCATCTTCACTCCTCAAACTCCTACAAATATCACTGGTTAGGCATGAGGTCCTTAGCTCTTCCCCTATGTGGGAGCAAATCTGCGTCAGGAGAGATCGCCTCAGCCGTACAGACGCGGGGAAACAACCAGTGACCAGCAAGCCTTTGACCTGGTAAATCTGAGACACTGTCAGGAGGATCCTAGTCCCCCGCTGCCTAGCTTACAGATTTTGTCCCCTTCTGAGCACGTTAACCAGACAATGTGGGAAACTGAGGCACGGGCAAATCCTTTCGAAAGCAAGCGTCACGGGCAGGCACCCTGCCGTGCTCTTCTGCTCTGCGCTGCCAGCAGCCTGAGGACAGCATCTCCACGCCACGCTGCTGCGCTCCGGATGGCACGGGCGCTGCAGAGCTACTCCGGCTGAGCTTTGGGTTTCTCTCCTGTATTTCTTTGCATAAAGGCAGCTCAAATGTAGCTGAGCACTCCTCGCATGACTCCGAAGATCACAGGACCGTGCTTCCAGAGCAGGTGGTAACAGCATTTGCGCTCGGGTGTCTGAACGCGTGTCCGGGAGGGGGTGGTGAGCTTGGAGCGCGATGCAAGGGTACGTGCTAGAGAGAAACATCCTTGTAATGAGCGCTTACATGCTGCAGGAAGGGCAAGACCACGTTTACAATGACAAGGTGATTTTCCCCTACCACCCAAAAGAGACCAGGCAAATTAGCGAGGCTATCAGTCCCCGGAGGAAGAGGGAACCTGTGCTGCCCAAATATTATTTCAGCAAAGAGTTGCCTAGCATCTGCCACGCCACGCCAAAGAACTGTACGTGAAGAAGGCAGGGCTCCGGGTGTCGCTCTCCCCTCCCCACCCCTCAGGGTGCAGGTGTGGGCGTGTGGGCGTCAGGAAGGGCAGCACACCACCACCTGAGCTCCAGCAGGTTCCAGCGTGTGTTTCTGTAACGGCATTCATTAGTCTGTTTGACACAAATACTGGTTTTGGGTTAATATGTTTAACTTAATGAGGCATTTATTTTCAGCCTAAAAACTCTTTAAGAAGGCATGTTTTCTTCCAGTGAGTTGAACTGACGAGGGGATTAATAACAAGCTTGAACAAGCAAGCTAAGAAAATAAATCTAACAAACTCCTCCGCGCAGGTTATGAAGTATGCTTGGATTGACCTAAGTAAAGGCAATCATTTCTGACAGTATGGAGAAAAAAACCCCCACGTCCTCCTTGCCTGCACATCTCACTTATTTCTGTCAGTGGCAATATTCTTCCTCTAATGCTTCTCTCCCAACCTCATGAAATGTCGGACCCAAGTAAAACCAGCAACGTTAGAGGAGTTCTCAGCAGTCGGAGGGGCTCAGATGATACACTGAATGGATCCAGACCGAGGCGTTAGCAACAGAAGGTTCTTTCCCAACCCTTCCCCAAACCAAGAAAGTGGGATATCACTAACGTACAGGGATATACCCGTGAGCGTCTTCCCGTCACAGGAGAGGGCTTTGCACCGCGCTCCCTTCCCCTCCTGGCCAGGCACAACGCAGACGACCTGCACACCCACACCCCAGCCCCACGCACCTGCCCTGACCGAGGCACTGGAACCGAGGCCAGACTGTACCAGCTCCCTTCGATCTCCAGCACAGGCAACAGAGGGAAAGGGGTGTTCCCTTCAGACTAATTATGGACATGATAAAGGGATTAGATCAGAAAATCTGAGGGATCAATAGAGCATACTTAGGGTGTTCCATCCCAGCTCTGCTTGCAGCAATCCTCTACCTGGGCCAAAGCAGTACCCTGGAAAATTCTCAGCTGGGAGTATGGTGCTGCTAGTGCGATTCCTGCAGCCTCTCCTGGTCCTACGTTTTCCTCACTGTACCTCTGAACCTGGCAAAAAAGCACATTCTGTCCAGAGCAGGCCTTAGTGGACACAGGCGTGCCTGTCACGAGACAGAGGAATACTGGGATGGCACAAAACTGCTAGGAGAACCTATCTGGTCCTAAATCTGCTCCCCACTTGATTCTGGAAGGAGGGCCACCAGCAGCAGGTCCAGGGCTGAACGAATAGTCCTGACTTACTACAAATACCTGCATTAGCTGGTGCTGCTTGTTGCCTGCCACCGGCTGACAAAAAGCTGTTTCTGCTGTTTTATCCCCCAAGGCTCAGTCTCACCTGTGGACGCTCCAGGCTCTGGCAGCTGCACTGCACCCACGGTAAGTCCGTACCTTACTGCCACAGTGCTCTCACTGCAAATCTGAGGCATTGCCGTGTGCAGCAGCTGTTGTGGGAGGTCTACATTTCAGGTGGTATCATAAACTTATTCCAGTGGTTGGTCTGCAATGCTGTATGTTGCACCAGGGCCCGTGCAGAGGGACAGCCAGTGGCTCTGAGCTTCACCATGTATTTATAGCTCCTGTCTAAGATCGATTCCCCCGCCTCCATCCCTGAAGAGCATCTGTTGTCTCTCATTTCCCCTCCATGGGTCTGGAACACTTGTTTAGATGTCGCTGTCTAAGCAGCCGAGGCTGGACCTCAGATGGGATTCATCTCCGCCAGAGAGACACAGCTCAAAGAGGGGAATGCCATCCTTGGGTCTTGTGCTCCACTGAAGAGCTAACTCCGAGGTAGACCTCAGGATTTACTTCAATGCCACTGACAACCAGGACCGAGTTCTGCCGCTACAATAATGCAACGATGGGTAAGAGCCCTGTAGCAGCTTTCTGTACTAACTGGTGTCTCAGGCTGAGCGCGACGTGACTGCGTACTCGTTCAATCTCCCTCCGCGCCTTGGCCAAACAAGCTGTGACCCTGCAGGAACTCACCCTCCCTACAGAAGCAAAGTAGCCGTGAACATTTTTATATCAATACTTGCAAGGATTTCTCTTTGTTCTGTTCGATACCTTCTCATCCCTAGTATGCCAGGATTTATTCTTTTTGATTCATTTTGGGTATTTTCTGTAATGCCATAGCCCAAATAACAAAATCAACTCCTCAAACCTGTAAGGAGTTGCCTTTAATACATAAACAGGGAACTGAGAAACAAATGCACGGGTGAAGCTGAGACAGCTAAAATAAGACTGAACTCTCTGACTACCACATCTCCCGCTGTTTCTTTTAGGAAGTCCAGATGTTTGCGTCAGTCCTGCCAAGAAGTTTTACAAAGGGACCAAAACTCAAAAGAGATCACAGAGGACTGGCTGCAAACGAAGAGGATTTTTGTGTGTAGTACTGAGAAGAGGGCAAGGATAACACAAGGTGCAACAAAATTGTCCCTCAGGATATCTTACAATGATATTTTTTTGTTTCCAGTTCATTGCATCATTAAGCATGTGAATTTTCTTCCCTTAAAATGTCAGGTTATTTGGAGAGAAACAAGCAAAGTGAGGCTGCTTTAGTCCACAACGCTGAACTGCAGTGCGCATCCAAAAACTTCTTCAGGGTGAACAGCGTCAATATTAACACAGTGATAAGACAAAGACAGAGAAATTGTTTTTCTTATATCAACTCCCATATAATTTGCCAAATACAAAAACCATTGCAGTTAATCTGCCATGGATAAACGCCATCCTTATTTTCTCACTGAAACAAAGACCCCTCCACCCTTTGCGCCTCCCGCCGCACTGCACGCACCCGCGCATTCCAGCGCGCAAGCTGGCGCCACCACATCTGCATCACGACAAACGCCGCAGCTGCAGATGTGCCGTCACCCTGCTTTGTGGCATCCTGACTCCCACTGGATTTCTCTGCACGTCCACTTCTCTGCAGTTAAAGTAAGGAATACCACCACTGCCCTTTGCCAAGGGCACTGAGATTCACCGGTTCTGACGCAATGAGTGTGTTCTGACATTGGTTTTTTCCAGTGGATCTTGGAGAATGAAAGCTCTGACACAGCAGAGTTTTACCGCCAAGTTCCTGAATCCAGGAATGCTCTCACAGAACTCAGCATTAACCACAGATCAGTCCCTCTAGGGAACCTGGCTTGACTCCTGGCTCACAGAGTGAATAATGGCTGGGGAAAAATACCTGAAACTTGACCTGAAACTTTTCCTTTGCTCAAAACTGGAGTCTGACAGAGATCTTGGCATGGAAAACAGGCTTTACTTTGTGAATTACCTGCTCTGATAACACACTCTTCCCTACAATTCAAAAACCATAGAATCACAGAACCACAGAATGCCCTTCTCACTGACCTTTGTTCAAATTAATTTAGCACTGAACCTTGCTGTTAGCGTTAGTATGTCTCCATCCAGCACAGCATTGGCAAGAGAAGGACAGCCTATCCATAAATATTTGTGCCACTTCTCAGGTCTCCAATGGAATATTTAGGCTTACATGCCTAAATATTCTTACCTCTCATTAACTGTCAGTTATTGATTCTTGTCTGCTCTGTGCGCCCTCAGCCTACCCAGCCATCACCTTACAGAGTGCGCCGAGACCGAGGAAGTGCTCTGCTCCAACCTTCTGGAGACTTTTGTGCAAGAGGAAAGAAACTGAACAAGAAAAAAGCACATAGCAAAGTTTTACCGGTATTTCAGCGTGTAGAAAAATAGATACGTAAGAAACCTTCCTTTCTTCCTGGTATTTTCAGATTCTCCACCTTGTGTCAGGAAGCCTACACAGCTGACTCTGCAACCAAATTGCATTGTCTTCCACTCCCACCTTAGGTTCCACCAGTAAGGCTTTGGCCCACCCCCCCTTATTTGCAGACTTCCAGGCTTTCCTCTAAAATGCTTTCAAAACATCACAAACCGCCCGTCTGGGCTTGGCCTCTGGCACTCACCAAGCTCTCCTGCTTCCCTGGCTGCCTCGGTGGAAGTCCCGGCTTTTACAGCGCGCAGCCCAACTTTCCGTGAACAGGCTCCCTGCAATGGCTGGAGACTCCTCCATCAGCATCACCTGCCTGCTGCTGAGGACAGGGATGCAGGTTTGTTTCTGTTCAGCAATCCTTAAATATCAACTTCCACATCTCCAGGTCCCAAGGCATCTAAGTGGGAACCTGTCAGTCCACAGGACACAATCTGGTGGGTTTCAACGCATTTCAAACACTGTAACAGAGCCAGGAATCCATCTGTCAATGAGCATCTTTGGCTTACAATTCAAATTGGTTTTTCCACAGAATATGAGAAATTTAAAACAGGCTTCTGCTTTTTTAGCGCAAGGACAGAATAAAGTCTTCCCTGATCTATCACTGGAGCTCTCAGTATCAGGGATGAATCAATACAGAAGAACTACGTGAAAGTTGGTTTAGACAGTTCGTGGATTGATAGGATTTGCATTAGAGACACGAGAAGCAGTTTAGGAAGGAGGAGTGGAAATTCTGGTACGAAAAAAAAGATGCCCAAGAAACCTTTTAGTCATTCTTGGATGTTTTCCAGCTGAGAATCTCGAAGTGTTTCATCATTTATGGACAAGGATATGTCTACTCTCCAGGCAGAGACTAACAAATCGATAGCAGCCTAGCTGTCTGGACAGAACTGTGTGGGCTAAATCACCGCGCTCAGGCTCCCAACAGCCGCGGAAGTGGGTGCCGAACTTAAATTTAACCCGGGACAGACAGAGGAAGGAGAGCACACGATGCCATCTGTATCACGTCTCCTCGTGTGACAGTGGTTGAAGTGCCTGGTGCGGGCCTTTTGCCAGGGCAGACCCAGAGCGCAAACCACCACCCACGCGACACTCCCCAGCGCTCCCCACCAGCCACCACCGGCTTGTTTGTTGGGAGAGACGCGGGGTAAACGCCACGTTGTGGGGCACCAGTGCTCTCTGATTCACGCAAACAGGAAAGACGGGGAGAGGCTGTTCAGCAGGGCCTGGTGTGACAGGACGAGGGGTGATGGTTTTAAAATAGAGGGAGGGAGATTCAGATTGGATATTAGGAACAAATTTTTTACACTGAGGGTGGTGGAGCACTGGCCCAGGTTGCCCAGAGAGGCGGTGGATGCCCCATCCCTGGAAACATTCCAGGCCAGGTTGGCCGGGGCTCTGAGCAACCTGATCTGGTTGGAGATGTCCCTGCTCCTTGCAGGGGGGTTGGACTGGGTGGGCTTTAACGGTCCCCTCCAACCCAAACCATTTGGTGATTCTATGATTCTATAACTGAGAGTTCATCGAGATTCTTACAGTAGCCCCAATTCTTCAAAATATCTACAAGAAGGAACAAAAATCCCTACCCCTGTGCATTTTTTTAAGGAAATGGGGCTGTATCTATGTTAATCAGCATGCAGACTTTGGTAAATTTACACAAGATTACAGGAAGGGAAGTATTAATTCAGCTATGGATCCTAATACAGAAAAAGAAGGATCTCCTATTTGCGCCTCAATTGCAGACAAAAATGCAAGTCTTTTCAGTGACATTACACTGGATTGCAGGCTGAACGATATTAACATATTCCCTGGTGTTTTGTGATCTCATAATGAAGCTTCTCTTACAAATCATCCATGAAAGAGACACTACTGTGGGGAAAAAAAACAACAACACCTTAGAAAGACTTCAGACTGAGAAAGCAATACGGTATCAGCTAGTTTAGTGTCTTGCTTTCACAGACAGCTTTTGAGGAGGCTCACCACAGGACCAACACGTAGGGGGCAGGACCTGGAAAAAGTGTACCCCTTCTCCCCGTTAGCCACCTCTTCTTCGGTGGATGCTCTGTGCCACAGCATGGGAGAAGGGCTTTACCACTGCTCCACTCTCACTGCCTCACCATTACATCCTCCAGGATGTCTCTGAAAGGAGTGATGACCCACCAGCCCAGCTAGATCAGAGTAATTTAGCTAAACCACAAAGATTAGAGATCCTGCAGCTGGTGACAACTTCTGCATTGCTAGAAAACGCCACCAGCTACCACCACGGCTCACGCAGAGAACTGCTCGTGTGCACAGGCAGGGCGTCATCACGCCGGCCTGGGCCTGAGCTCTAAGTCTAACAGATACTGAGCCTGACCACCGCTCTCTGCACCTGAGGAGTAGACTCTGGTGCACCTCAAGAGTTCTGGGTCAAGTCATATTCACATAAAGGCAGCTATAACCAGCATAGAAAGAAACTCAGTTCAGCCAGAGCTGTTTTCCTTGGAATTTGCTATGATACCTTGAAAAAAGTCCATTTAATTTAGGTTTAATAAGAATGTTATTACAGGTTAAACAAATACCAGTGGATCACTGAAGACAAGAATGTGCTGCATTGTTGTAACTGTTCTGGAGAAGATAATTACCTATTATATTGTAAACCTCAAAGATGTTTTAAATAATCATTGTTTAAATAACATACATTAAGTGCCTCATTAAAAATTAACCTCTGAGAATCATAATTTCCTATAGCAACAGTTGCATGTTTGGAAACTCGAAGACAGGAGTAGTGTCTAGTGGGGAACTCTGCAAGTTAAGGAGTCTTCGATTCTTTTCAGGTCTCTGCCACAGCCTGTCTCTGTAATCTGAGTAGCGTGACTTTCTAAATTACCCCAATGTTATTCTTTCCATTTTTGAATGAGCGTCACCATCAGCCATGAACAGAACGGACTGTACGTGCTGTGATTCTGTTCTGACGCTTCAGAAGAGCAGGGCAGTATTTTTCCCGACGCCGAGCATCCCGTGTGAGCAGCAAGAAGAGGCGCGGGGCGAGGGGAGGAGCTCTGTGCTTACTGCTCCCCACCTCGAGGCAGGCAGGCTCCAGAAGACTCCATCCCACGAGAAGTCACCGCATTAAAGCTGAGCCAAAGGATTTGCCAGTCATCTGGAGGTTCAGAGTGGTCTGTGAGATCTCTGTTTGCCTCTGTAGAAGCTGGAGCTGTGACCTACGCACGGAATGCTAACCTTGCCATGCCAAGATGTAACCCAGACTCTCAAAGGAAACTCCAGCTCATCTGATTTCCTCCTTTCTTATTTTGCTCCCACTACACTGTGGGGCTGATTGCTTCATAATCCTCTGAAACAGGCACAGTAATGGTGGACCCTAGTCCACCTTCAAACAAGATACGCATGATCATTCTTGGAAAGAGCTAAACCTCCCCCTCTAAAGGACAGGGCTGCCTTGAGTCCTCCAGTCTGCATTTTCTGAAAATCAGTGTAGTTGACAAAGCACCTCCTCATCCAGAGCATTGCCTGGGGCACTACATCCATCCCATCCAGAGCCTCCGGAGTTGATAAAAATGCTCCAGCTTCACTGGGAGGAAGAGCTGACCCTTTGATTTCCGCTGCAGGACACATGTTCAGCACGAGGGTCGCTGAACTACGACCGTCCCTGCCCCGCAGGAGGCTGTCCCACCCCATGCAAACACCCCCTGATTAGTTTTTAATGAAAACCAAGTTTGCATCAAAACTAAAATTAAATTGTCAGCAGTTAATTATCACTTGTCACACAGAGCACATGGATTTAATTCTCCTGTAGTTCTGTAAAACTGCATTCCTTTGCGCTGGATGAGCGAGCCTCTTTTTGTCAAGAGATGTGCATTGTTTGAGCTGCTCGCGGTGGATCCCGGTATTTAAACGAGCTTTTGATTTCCTGGAAGACGACAGGCTCGGTGTTTTTAAAGTGCCTCGTCTGGAGATCAGACAGCACAACAGTGAGTATATCCTAATGACTGTTTACATTGTACTCTCACACTGATGGAACACTTTTTATCCTCAGGTTTTTCATAAATTATTTGTGGCTGTGGGTCTGCTGTTGGATAGACCGAAGTATTACTTGAATGGCCCCAAGAGATGTGTGATGAAACACAGGTGTTGGTACACCTGAGGTATCTTTCATTTCTTCCATTTAAGGAAAAAGATCATCAGAACATTTCAGCATGTTGGTTCTTTTGCAAATTCATTTTGAACCCTTTGACTCCAGACTTTCACCTGGTGTACTGTGTCCAGTTCTGGAGCCCCCAACATAAGAAGGACATGGACCAGCTGGAGAAGGTCCAGAGGAGGGCCACAAAGATGATAAGAGGGATGGAGCACCTCTCCTATGAAGAAAGGCTGAGAGAGTTGGGGCTGTTCAGCCTGGAGAAGAGGAGGCTCTGGGGAGACCTGATAGCGGTCTTCCAGTACCTCAAGGGGGCCTACAACAAGGACGGGGAGAGACTGTTCAGTAGGGTCTGTTGTGATAGGACGAGGGGTAATGGTTTTAAAACAGAGGGGGGTAGATTTAGATTGGACATTAGAAAAAAATTTTTTACAATGAGGGTTGTGGAACACTGGAACAGGTTGCCCAGAGAGGTGGTGGATGCCCCATCCCTGGAAACATTCCAGGCCAGGTTGGATGAGGCTCTGAGCAACCTGATCTGGTTGGAGATGTCCCTGCTCCTTGCAGGGGGGCTGGACTAGATGACCTCTGAAGGTCCCTTCCAACCTTAACCATTCTATGATTCTATGATTCTATGAAATGGAACCAGCTCGCAAACTTAGATGTTCCTCCTGACATTGTTCACATTTTGTAAACAGCTCTTCTCTTGGCTTTCAGAAAAAGTTTATACGGAAGACTGTCAAAAGAATAATGCTCTTCACCAGGAGAGGGCTGACTACATAGTCACAGGCTGAGTGCCTCAGTATCTCCCTGCTGATGCATGTGATAGAATGAATCTCTTGGGAGGGAAGATGCTCTCCCAGCTCCTGTTGACGATGGCAGCACAGGAGACTGCAGTTTATGACAGTTTATGGCTTGCATCAAAACCAGTGTTACCAGCAGGAACAGGGAGGTGATTGTCCCCCTGTACTCGGCACTGGTGAGGCCGCACCTCGAGTACTGTGTTCAGTTCTGGGCCCCTCACTGCAAGAAAGACATTGAGGCCCTGGAACGCGTTCAGAGGAGGGCTACGAGGCTGGTGAGGGGTCTGGAGCACAGGCCTTATGAGGAGCGGCTGAGGGAGCTGGGATTGTTCAGTCTGGAGAAGAGGAGGCTCAGGGGAGACCTTATAGCTCTCTATAACTTCCTGAAGGGAGGTTGTAGTGAGCTAGGGGTCGGCCTTTTCTCTCGTGTAGACAGTGATAGAACTAGAGGCAATGGTTTCAAGCTGCGCCAGGGGAGATTCAGGCTGGACATTAGGAAATATTACTTCTCGGAAAGGGTAGTCAGGCACTGGAATGCACTGCCCAGGGAGGTGGTGGAGTCACCGACCATGGGGGTGTTCAAGAAACGTTTGGATGTTGTGTTGAGGGATATGATTTAGCTGAGAAGTATTGGTGATGGTTGGACTGGATGATCTTTTAGGTCTTTTCCGATCTTGATAATTCTGTGATTCTGTGATTCTGTGACAGAGCAATCCACTTAAGGATGTTTCCCCACTGACAGAGCCTAGAAGATCTGCACATTTTGCAGGCTGATCTGCAAATCTCTTGCCGATGGAGTTAATGTTCACACGCTCACTGTAATCCCAACAACATCCCTGACACTTCTTACTGAGAAGGTGATTGCCACCATGATCTCTGAAGCACCTGATGACGCGCCCACACAGCCAGCCTAGCTCATGGCACCAGGCTGCGGCAATACAGGGAGCAGTGGCAGAAGAAACAAATAAAATATTGCAGTGTTACATTACAGACTGGGAAAATTACCCTCATCCTGCTGAGTGTACCCAGTGGAGGCCATTTTCTCATTCTTTTTGGCAGCCTGTATTTCTTCCTGGTCCGCAGTTTCCCGTGTCTGATCAGGGCTGTAAATGCAGTCATTTACATGAAGGATTCACGCAGCTTGCATCTGCTAAGTATCTTCCCATTAACCAGATGACACTCGTGCTTTGCGTAAGGCAGGAATTCCTTTATCTGGTATGATTAAAGGAAGCTGCACTTTCAAGATACACCTATAAATTCCGGCGTCCGTTGAAGTCACAAACAGCGTTAGCACAATGGCCAGATTGTGTCTAAGGCTGGGAAAATAAAACTGCCACATGCTATTGATTTAAGTGTCATCTGACCACGCACACGGTTCAAAAAGCAGAGTATATCTGTGTTAGCACAGTCATCATCAATAAATACAAGAATTAAGGAGACAGTGTGAAGGAGAGGAGAAAGAACAGCTGACAACCTTAGAGATTTAAATCCATTATCTTGTGGCCTGGGGAAAGGAAAATAGACACGCAGTCCAGTCCACCTTGATTTATAACCCCGCCCAAACCCATGCTTCTTTCACAGACTTGTTCGTTCCGTCCTCATCTCCTCAATCAGAAGAGTGAGTGTCACACCAGCGTCCCAAGAACGAGCCCAGGCGTGCATCTGGCACAGGCTGCCTCATCTGCCACCTACAGCAGCCCAGTGCTCATAAACACATCCTGCTCAGCAACCCGCTCCTGCGCACGGCGGCAACAGTGAGGCCACACCATCGGAGCCAATGCTCTGAAAAAGCAGCTTCTGAGGTTTTGCCTGGCCAAACTGAGGAACAGAAGGCAAAACGGAGGATGTAGATCCCGATGCTGTCAGCTCAGGCACCATTCGGTGCTTTAATCGAGGCTGCAGCTCCAGGAGCTCTGTGGTTGCTGCAAGTGCTGCCTCTCTTTTTGTATGGCGAGTTTCTAGCCTTCGGGGCTGCACAGGAGAATAAATCCTGCAAGTGATCTAATGGCTTGGCCTGGTTTTGGCAGGGATGGAGTTAATTTTCCCCTCAGTAGCCGCTGTGTTTTGGATTTCGTGTGTGAAGAATGCTGATAAACACCCTGATGTTATGAGTTGTTGTGAATGAGACCAAGGACACCGTCCGGCTTTCCAGGTCTCGCTAACGTGCAGGTGCAGGGAGCTGGGAGGGATACGGACAGAATAATTGACCCAGACTGGCCAGAGGGAGCGTTCCGTGCCAGAAACATCCTGCTCAGTATATAAGGGGGGGTTGGCCAGGGTGGGTATCTGCCTTCCTGGCATCCATCTTCCTCCCTCGTTTGCTGGCATCGCTCCCTCTCCCTTGCTGGCTCCCTTTCGCTCCTTCGCTTGCTGCCCGGTGTCGTTTCCGTGATCGCTGCTCGGGACGGGCTGTGTCGGTCATTGGGACATTGGGTGGTGAGAAAAACTACATTGTTCATTTTGTCTGTTTTAACACCCTCGCATTCTGTTATTATTGTAATTTTCCTGTGCTATTTTAGAATACTGTCTCAATCTCAGCCCAGGAGTTTTCCTTCCTTCCCAATTCTCTCTCCCATCCCACTGGGGAGGGGAAGGGTGAGTGAGAAACTGGGTGGTAATTTGGGCTAAACCATCACACGGCTCAAGCGAAGAGACAAAATGCTTCTTCTGGGCAAGCAGATGGAGGGCTCAATTGCATTTCCGTTGCATGCGTGATGTACAGCTCAAAACAAAAAAAGTCCCAAACCCTCTGCTGCAAGGCTGAGCCAGGCTCTGGTAGGTCTCTGCTAAAGACCTACCTGGTTTTATGCTTGCATTTCTGAGTTACAGAGTCTTGAACCGCACCGCACACACCACGGCAATTTTCCGGCCGGAGAGTCCAGCCCGGTTTCTGCTCACAGAACTCCTTCGGGATGCGACTCCTAGGCGAGAGAACTTTCCACCCACAATAAGGCTGTCTACGTTTATGCAAGGACAAAGTGGAGAGAAAAATAGCAAAGAAACAGAGCGACATGAGAACTAGAAGCGCTGAACTCCAGGCAGTATTATCTTATTTCATAATTCCAGAGCAATGCTACCACCTCCAATTTTCTGTATTGTGCTGTAATTTCCCTTAATGCAGAACTGGGTTCTAATCGTTTTGCATAATTTGAAATATTGTTTCTTTGGGTGAATGCAAAAGGTTCTGCAGGGTATTTTTGGTTTTGTTTTTTTTTCCCTTTCCCCAGAATGTTTTTATGAAAATTATGCCTCTACAGTAGCATCCTTCACTTAAACAAAAAAGGAGGGGAGGAGCGTTACAGGATCAGCCACGATGCTTATTACAGACGGACAACGTGAGCGGAGCCATTTAGCCAATTTACTTTTTAACTAAGGGTTACACTAAATAGTTTCATTGTGCTGTGCCGGGAGACGCTACACCAACCACACACCTCCCCACCTGCGCTCCCACGGACGCTGGCGCTGAGGTTTTTTCGAGTCACTTATCCCAGCTAAAGTAAAGCCAGCTAGGAACAGCCAGCCACCGTGTCAAGTGAAATGTTCCATTTGAAAAATAGTGGAGTGCTATAATTAAAAATATTGTGATTTCATTCTAGCCTCTGAGACGTCAGCTCTGCCCTACGCTGCGGTCCTCATGTTAAAGATGCTTCCCCCAGACACGGGTGGAAAAGTCACAAAATTGCCTTTGAGAGGATGCATGCACGGTGGATTTCACCCCCAAGGAACTCATGATAGCAAAAAATGTGTGATGCTTTGCACTTACACTATCACCTCTCACCAGAGGATCTCAAAGTACTTCACAAACGCTAACAGAGTGAGCTTCACAGTACTGTGTTTTCAATTTATCAACTCCAGCCAAGTTTTTAGTGAAATTTTTAACGCCACCATGATTTTGTTCCCCCAGAATGTCACTTCATTCTTCTCCAAGAAGGTCAAGGAAGGATGAAACTGACTCCTGGAGACTGCTCAAGGGCTCTCCAGACACTAGGAAAGAAACTTCACACGGCAGTCTCGCATTGCCTCCAACGCAGAAGGGATTGAGGGCAAGTGGTAAAATCACAACCAAGGACAGGCTCTACGCACCTGCTGCTCAAAAGCAGCTTTCACCAGCTGACCCAGGGATGTGCTGGGCCCACACGCGCTGCTCTGAAACCTCACCTGCTCATTTCCCACAGCAGAAGGAAGCACCTCCACAGAAGGGATGGTTTCTCAGAGCGGATGTGAAACAGCTGAGGTGAAAGCCGCATGGTTTGTATCGCAGGTCACGATTCACCACTGCAAAGCGTGGGAGCTGGGGAAGAGTGCTCATCCCGTGAAACTGTGGGCACCTTGATTTTCCATACAGCCGGCCGTGGGAGAAGGGCTTTCTCTCACCTGCACGGAGGTTTCACTTCAGTTGTTCAGAAGAGGGCACCTCTCCCTCTGTCTCTGTCACGCAGAGGGACCCCCAGACCTTACCGCTTCAGCTGAAGGCTAATACTGTCCCTCCCTTCCGGTTTCGCGTTAGGAGCGTCGGTTCCTCATTTTACCAGCCTGGGAACAGCCACAGAAACCATGGTGTCCTAGAGAATCAGTTCTCCCGTCTTTTCATCTTTTGGGGTATGATTTCTTCCCTACATTTCTTCAAGAACTTGTTGGTTTTGGTTTTTTTTTTTAAACTGCAACCAAAATGCTAAGAAAGGATGAAAATCCCACAGGACTGAACCAAGTCAGGGCACCAAGCATCACTTTTTTCATTTTGGCTGCAGATAAACTCCAACCTCATTTCTTATCTTGGAAGTCGCAGTAATCCACCTCGGAAGCCAAACCTTCAACTGGTGTAAGACACGGAAATCAAAGGCACTCTACAGATTTACACCAGCTGAAGTTCTGCTTTGCTGAAACCCACAACAGACATTAGGTAATTGCATCGAGAAGGGAATCAAAGAAATGCCTTTTTTTTTCTTGCTGACAGCTTCAAAATCACGCTTTTCATGTGTGAAATGAAAGACTTGTATAATTGCTCATCCTTTGAACTCCAGTTTATTAAAACTGTGACATGCACATTAAAATGAGATTATATATAAAGGGAGGAGAAACACAGAGTAAGTAATTGCCACATAATGCAGTGACTTGGGAGCAGAAACAGCTTACGTTTGTTCTCGGTGCTAACGAACTACCCAGAGTCGTGATAAAGTTTCTGTAAGGGGCAAAGGCGAAGAAGAAACGGAAGCTCTTTAGGGTTTGACTCCTGCATCAGCCCCCTGGCAATACAACGCCGCAAGAAAAGGCAGAGCCCAGAGCTGACCCCACGCTCCTGCGATGTTCAGCCCAGCTGGATGTGGTTACAAGACCAGCGTAACGTCACAGGCTCCTGCGCAGAACTGGAAGCGGCACAGAACCCATCTAAGAAGCTTCAGTGTCACCTGCCAGGAGCAGATGCAACTCGCCAGGCAGCCTTCAGACTTCACATGGGACAGCTTAACTCCACTGCTACCTTTTACATTCACCTCTATTTTGGAAAAAGAGTTCGGGAAAAGGGAATGTCTGCAATCTGCCTCTGTCACTGGGACCAATTCAGAGAGGAGTAACCTGAGACTAGATTATTCCTGGCGGCTACACCACGGGCTCGGGAAGCAAACTTCACTGCTGAGAGTCCCCGAAGCACTGACTGTGGGGGAGTGGAACGGGGCAGGCTTACTTCCCTGCGCGTACAGCTCTGTGTGCACCCCTCCACGCCTCCAGCACTGGCAGCAGCCAGAGGCAGAATACCTACTAGGGAGACCTTTGATCTGACCCAATGCTTTGATTTTTTGCCCATCTGAGAAACTAAAAACCACTATAATTTACAGCTTCCTGCAGCCTTCCGTGGCTGTGATAACTGTACTAGTTTAAAGCTATTACATTCATTTTGAATCCAGCTCCAGAACACCGAGGAGTGATATTTGTTCATGCTGTGACTTCACTGTCCCAGCACCAGGAACTTCTAAGTCAAAATTTCTATCAAAATCAATGAAAAAATCAGCTTTAAAGTAGTTGAGAGAACACCTTCTGAGAGATGCAAATGTTGTTTATGAGCTACAGGGACCAGTAAAACATAACAATTGCATCAGTTGTATCCCAAAGATAGGCCAGAAGAAAGAGATTGAAGAGACTGACAAGCCACCCCTTCCTTCAACCCATCCACCCCCAGGGAGACCCACAACCCTTCTTCTACGTAAATAGCAACAAGTGAGACCCGCTTGCTGCGGCACCCAAGCGGCACCATGAAATGACTGCTCAGCTCTCCTAAAACACAGTCAGACAGCTGCTCTCCAGCCAGCCACTGCGCACAGGAGAGGTCCTCACCAGCACATCACTGCTGCTCTTTTCCCCAGCCCACTACTGAAACTCCACTGGCAAGAGTTCTCAAAGCCACCTCAGCCAGAGCAGGGCACGCCAGCGAGGCACTCGGGCTGCGAAGTGTACAAAGAGGGTGCAGCAGGAGCGTCTCTGCCAGCAGAGCTGGCACCGCTGGCGGGGGGAGAAGGGCAAGGAGCACCGGCCCAGGCAGAGCTGAACCCGAAAGGAGCTGTCTGCCCATCTGGCCGCTTCCAGCCTCAGCGCCCTACAGCCACAGTGAGATGGGTTTCACGACCCCTGACTAAATGATAGGTTCTAGGCTCCCTTTAGAGGCAACAGAGAGCGATTAATGCTTTTAGAGACTGAATCGTCTTGTTTCTCACATGAGATCACACTTCTTTTTCCCTGTTATTTTCAGAACATCCTCACAGCGTGCTCTGCCCAGCTGCCTCGCACACGCACACGCACACAGAACCGGGGACGGCAACAGACCTCACGGTCCTTGTTCCTTCACTGCAGGCCCTCAAGCTCAGGTTCTCACACAGGATCCCAACCGCACACCATCCGGCCACAGAGGTGCCTACAGACCAGCTGATGAGCAGTAAAAAGATGAAAGGAAAACCTGGTGTAAGAAAAAGCCAAATTGACAGGGTTATTTGAGATTTGTCCTCCTTCCTGAAGTGGCTGTCAGTGTTAAGAACGCTTTTTACAATGCCTGTGAAGTATCAGATGGAACGTGGTGACTGCTGCTCAGGACAGAGTCATTCAAAGAGATTCAGGCCGTTTCTCCTGCCATCCTAATTACTGCTGTAACAGAATGGGATGCAGGGAGAAAAAGGGGAAAAAAAAGTGGCTAAACTGACAAGCCCTTTCTTTCAGTTCTAAGTCCCTCAAAATCCTAGCTCTCTGGATTTACATGTTTTATTAACAGCGTGTCCTACAAAGTGGAACAAAAGCATTAAGCATCTAGGATAAATCCTCACGCTGAGCGAGCTGTGATGAAGCCCCTGTGTTACCTCTGAGCATCAGGCCACCCAGCACACTTTGGGAGAAGCTGGGGAGAAAAACCCTCTCTAAGTGTGGCGGTTTAGCCCGGATCAGCACACAGTTTCTCGCTCACCCTCCCCCTACCCAGCAGGACGGGGGAGAGAAATTGGGAAGAAAGGAAAACTCATGGGTTGAGATAAAAGCAGTTTACTAAAAATTCTAAGAACTACAAAAATAACAGACTATAAGGATACTAATATATATACACAACAGACAAAATGAACAACGTATGATTTCTCACCACCCGATGTCCCAATGACCGACGCAGCCCGTCCCGAGCAGCGATCACGGAAACGACACCGGGCAGCAAGCGAAGCGGGGAGAGCAAGGCAGCAAGGGAGAGGGAGCGATGCCAGCGAGCAAGAGAGAAGCAAAGGATGCCAAGGGT
This sequence comes from Ardeotis arabs, assembly GCA_011801015.1. NCBI lineage: Eukaryota > Metazoa > Chordata > Aves > Otidiformes > Otididae > Ardeotis > Ardeotis arabs. The sequence goes on from JAAGAY010148466.1 coordinate 48,555, forward strand.
GCCCAACGGATACCCGAATGGGATGGATGCCCCCTCCCATGGGCAACCCCCACTTATACACTGAGCAGGACGTTTATGGCGTGGAACACTCTCTTTGGCCAGTTTGGGTCAATTATTCTGTCTTTTGCCCAGCTTCCCGCATCTGCATGTTAACGAGACTTTAACGAGACTTGGAAAGCCCGACAGTGCCCTTGGTCTCACTAACAACAACTGGTCTCATCAGAATGTTTTTTTATTTTTAACATTGTCTCGCCAGCAAACCCAGCCGAAGGCAGCTGGTGCCCGCGGAAGGGTTCCCACGTAAATACAGAGGCTTTGCCGCTGATTCCCTCAAGCGAAAGGTGGCAGCCGTGGGGGATGGAGAGTGCACAGGGCTGCTGACCCGGCTCCCCCGTCTCACGAGCCGCAGCGTATGCCACTGGAGAAGGGCCTGACCGGGCCTACAGCCCCACATGTCCCCCAGCTCACAGTCAGCTCATCCCAGGTGAGTGGCTGCTTTCAAACCAATGGCCCTGGCTTTACCTCTGCATGTTGAGGTACCATTAAGGAAACTGGTCACAGACCCCAGAACCAAACTCTTGGCTAATTTCACACTGGCCTTCATCACCAGGCAAGGTGTCCCTGCAGGGCCAGAATCCCGTGCAATGGCATGGCGCAGAGAAATCCTGAGAAGGAAAAAGCAGCATTTGCCAAAGTACCACTTTATTTCGCCCTCCTGCTATTAAAGCCTCAGTTGTACTTGTGTTTTGTTTTTAATTTGTATGCTGACTCCACTACACGCTTTGCGCCACGTGTGTATCGGCAAAGCTCCTGCAATGCAGTTATTAAACTCTTATACCCGTGTAGGTGTATAATTGCAGAGAGGATTTTTTTTTAATAATGTATTTTGATCCATCTACAAATATAGAACGCAATTATCTGCAATTACCACACGCTTATCTAAATAATTGTATATTGTTCCCCCTCCCGCTGAAGAACATCAGCTTCCTACCCACGGCACAGCTCCAGTGACGCTAAGTTTACAACTGAGCGCTCCACACCACCAATTACAAAAAGGATGTTTATGCACCGTTTAAGTGGCAAAGCAAACACACACAGCTTAAGAAATCATTAAATCTAGAGCGGGGAGACTTTCAAGGCATCGTATGGATCTGAAGATGAACAACACCCTATGGAGTCTGCAGGCTGTCAAGAGCAGAGTTCTTGCCACGTCCTGCAACAGGTGGGTTGTGCAGTTAAGAGGCCAAATCCCGATCCTTAAGGAATAGCCTTGTTTTCGTAGTTATGTTGCAAACTTGTCAGGTAGCTCAGAGGACTGTGCAATGTTCAGTTATCGATTATGCAGAACAGAAATATCTGATTCACTTTTTCCCCAGATCATATCCACTATAGATCAATTTCCATTTTCAAATTCCTTCTGTTTAACTGGGCCCTCTTTTCATTCCCATTAAGCCTAAATGATGAGATTTTGGAAAGCAGGACGCTTTCCTTACCATGAGTAGTCCGAAGACCACAGTATCCCACCCTTGACGGTATCTTCCTGCCATCAGGAGGCAGAAGGGACCAGCTCAATAACAGGAGCCACTGACTGATGTCCAGCTGCTGTTAACACCGACCATCTCTGGGGTCACTGGAACCCGGCCTGTCGCACTCTCAGTGTAAATGCCCGGCCGCAGCGTACTAGAGCCGAGCTTAAGGATGGCAGGGCTAAGTTTATGCTTGCACCTGACAGTGCTCTCTGTTTCCAAGGATTCCTTCACCCCTCTGAACTCTGATACCTGTCCAGCCCCACTCATGAGAAGGCTGTGTTTATTCTTCTTCTGGCGTATGGGAAGGTGAGGCAGCTCTAGCCCAGCTCTGACCAGTCACCACGTGAGACTAAATCTGACAATCACCTTAAGCTGATCTCATTCTGCACCAAAAGCAAAATCTTTTTTTTTTCCCTTTTCTTGTTTTTCAGCTGCCCTGCTCCCTGACTCGCAGCCCTGGAGTGCTGGTGTTTAGCTAGTTCTACACAGCCGAAAAGCTTGGAACTCAGACCCAGGAAAGGGCAGGCAAGACCTACCACTTCTGGGGGATTCAGATCAACCTGGATCACTTGCGAAATCCCAACCTGAGAATACAGAGAGCACTGATTTAATGGAATCTCCAATAGGAGAGACTAGAATTTGGTCTCTGCTGTTTGAAACAATACTAGGACATTATCTTGAAGCTGCCTAACTATGGGTGGGGGGAACTACTTCTGTTAGCACCCATCACCCCCTGGTTCAGAGCTTCTCATTGCTCCTTCACTAGTCCAGCACTGTGGCACAGCGAGAAGCACTCCTGGGTAATGTCCTCGTTTTGCAATTCTACGAGCAGCTCACCCTTTCCTATTAACAAGTTCCTCCTTCTTTCCAGTACCAATCGACCTGAGAAACAAAACCAAAGCCTCTGTGTGTATTAGCGTCTCAAGAAGGAGCTTTGATCTGTTTTTATCCTCTCAAAACAAATACATTTTGAAAGCCAATAGAGGTGTACAGACAAGCGTATCTGCTGCACCCTGTACCTTTACCCTTCAGCAACTGACGTCATTTACTAACGATATTCCAGCAAGGAAAAGAGTTCGCCTGTTGAAACCGTCTTATGAAGTGGCATTTCACAAACAGAAAAGCACTGAAAGGGCAGGGAGAATACCTCAAAGTATGTCCTAAACTTTTTAAAATCTGTTCCTGAGTGGCTTCCCAATGTGGCATCATTTCTACATTTATCCAACAGGCTCACAAACTGCGCCCTTCGCTACAGATTCTGATTCCCAAAGGGCTGAAATATTGACAGTCTGGTGCGTTGGAATGGCAACGCCATCCGGAGCTGGATTTGAAAGTGATTATTTGAAATACAACTGACTGTGACATCCGTACGCCAAGCAGGTGTAAGTATGGGACGACTGGAGGCGGGCTCCGTGGGAGGCCCATCATTGCATTTGCATTGGTAGGAAAAGGAAGATCATCTTGTCCTTGCAACGATTTCCTGTTTCTCCGGTATCTTCCTAAACGCTGCGCATGCCAAGTAACGCATATTCTGTGCATCGCTCTTACACATGTATACATTTCACACCCGATTCCTACTGCTGCTGTTATTTGACAGAGATCTTCTTTTCTTTAACCCATTTGCCCTGAATGTGGACTATAAAAAAAAAAAGGCTTTGTAATTTTCCATGTCTTTTTTTATATAAATTGTTCTGAGAAGCAAAATAGTTGTTACTATGGCTGAATCTTCTTGCTGGTTTTGTTTTGGTTTTTTTTTTTGAAGAAAAAATCTTTAACAATAGCAGCGAGGATGGAGAGAGGGTGAAATTACATTTCTCTGCAAAGTGGCTTTGGAATTTTAACACAATGATTTTCCAGAAGAAAAGCTTAAGGGATCATATCAAATGAATTTTGCCATCAGAGCAAGAGATCTGTCTTCAGGTGGGGAAAATATATTTTAATTTGACAGAGGGCTTCAAGGGACCTTGACAGAATTCATTTTGCTGGCAGCCAGGATCTGGGTATCAGACAGGAACACATTTTGTCACACAAACACCGTTAGCTGTTTGACACCATGTGTTCTGGACACAGCTGGGATTTGGTGGAAGTGACAGTCATTGTCCTGCCAACGAAGCAGCGGATTGTTCTTGCCTTAGAAGGACCCCAGGCTCCTGCTCAAGCATGGGAAACAGTAACAGCATCGTCCTTTTAAACAGGGATGACTATTAGAAGTCATCAAAAATTTCTGACACACACTCCCTTTGTCTTTGCACGGCATCTCTGTTGCTCGCACTGCAGGACTTGGGCCTGGGAGGAGGTTTGGGGAAGATGTGTAGAGGAGTCTCACCCTTATCCCAACGCCCTACTTAAAATGAAGGGCAGTCTCTCCCAGGTGCCACTTCTGGGGACATGTCACTTTGCTCTCTTTGCTCCAGTCAGGGGTACAGACTCTAACACAGCAGGGAGGAGGGATGCTCACTCCCAAGCTACTTGTTTTATCCAGTGAAAATTCCACACAAAATGCAACGCAGCTGTAGAGAACAGAAATGAAAACGTAGGACCGCCTATCGCTGGACCCACCGAGGGTACGCCACCTCACGGTTCCCCCGATCCCTCCCAGTCCCTCCAGGAATCACCGCACACCAGTGGTGAAGATCCAGCAGGGCAAAGAGCACTTGGGTTTGTAACAAAATCCAGCCGCGCGCTCAGCGTGGCCTCATGCTCACTGTAGGTGTCACACGAGCAAGGGTTTGGATCGTATCACAGCAGGATGGGGACTGAGTGTTGACCTCCGACAACTGCAGCAAGTGGTGCCACCGCTCAGCTACACACGAGAGAGCAGCTCCACTTCTGCCCCGGGTTTTCCGGAGGGAGCGGCTTGGGCAGCCAGCACTGGGTACAGGACTGGCCCTTGGCAGCCCAGGTGGCACGAGCTGTCCGCTCCCAGTAAGCCGGCAGCTCCCCGCTTTGTGTGGAAACTGCCACTCACTCAGGCCAGCCAGTTCCAGACAGTCTCTGCCTGCGCTCCGTTTCTCGGTGAGAACGGCTGCCCCCTGCTAAAACAGGTGGTGAACTGTTAGGGAGGAAACGGGGGGGTCAGCACTCCTGTGCTTTCAACAAACGTTGGCTATTGCAGAAACCGGCGATGGAAATTCCCCTTTCAGCTGGATCCACCCCTCGGTACAGCTGTCACTACGCCTCCCTATGCACTCGGTTGATGTTTTCTCTGTTATTTTTCCCCAGTTTCATTTTTTCCCGTCTCTCATTTTTGTTTACTTTTTTCCTCTCTTTCTGTGCTTTAAAGAGCTTATCGAATTTATTCTGTGCTTCTGCTTCGATTTCATTTGGAGAGGCACTGATAGAAGCGTGGGTTCATTTGCTGAATCGTGTTCATGAACTCCTCTTTGGTTAGAGCAATGGGAGTGATAAATCACAGCCTCCATTGCTCTGGGTTCTGACAGTACCGTGGAAACGTTTTTAAACACAGACACCAAAAAATTACATATTTATCTAATAAATAAATCACCTCTTGTGCATAAACAGACCATGTAGGTCTTCACCATGGCAATGTGAGAACATTTACAGCAGCGAGGCCGGAGAATAGCAACCTAATCAGTGAATCCTTACGCAGAGGATACCCAAAGCAGGACGGGGAGAACAGCAAGTATTTAACACGGAAACTCCACAGCATCACTACAGCTCCACGGCCTTTTGTGCACCTGGAGCAGGGCAGTTTGTGACAAAGCCAGACCTCTGGCATACGGAAAGTCTCAGGCTGAAACGTCCAGTTCCAGGTTTCACTACACGTGACCCTGAGTACTACTGAAGTCTGGTGAAAAGCCCCTGTAGCACATCAACGGCAGAGCCAAGGGACACCTCACCGGTACAATGGAGAATCAGTGACTGCGGGCCCTGAGGACATCGATGGTGGGAGAGCCTTACAGGACTGCAGGAAGAGGTGCCATCCAACAGACTCCATGTGCTAGTGCTAAACAGCCTCCCCGGAGGGTACAAATCCAGACTGCCATCAGCGCTGATCCGTGTAACCTTACCAAAGCCAACGGGCACCAAGCTTAGCACACAGCCCTCGCAGCGTGAGCCCTCAGACGGGGCGTGAGCAGCGACAGACGACACTCACTGGGGCCAAATCAAATGCTGCATGCACTGCAGCGGTGCCACCAACATCAGTGAAGCTCTGCAGATGTACACCAATGGAGATATCCGGCCCAGACCTGGAGGAACATCTGAAAACGAAGAACTCATGGAAATTTGACATGCTAGAAGGTCAGGTTTGCTTCTGAGTGATGCTGCGTTCTTTCATCTCCTTGTCAGGCTAGGCTTTCAGATGGGGTGAACTCAGAATTGTTCTGTCCCCGATGGCAATGCAAATTTCCATCAGCTCAGCCTGGCCAACGAGCAGCACGTGCTCATCTCAGAGGAGGAGGAATTCAGCATTACTGAGGCACAGGGCCTAGAAGAAGGGAAAGCAGAAGTCAAGAGGAGCTTCACTGGCTGATGTGAGAAATCACATCAGCTACTTAATGAAGAGGGCTGCAGCCACAGAGAGAAAGAGCAAAACTAATGCAAATTTCATTTTCTCGCTTGTCAGTAGCAAAGCAGGAAAAGAGGTTGGCAAGGACTGAAGGAGGCTTAAGAGCAAAGGGTGAGGCACCAGCCCCCTCGTCTTTGGCAGATTAGCTTGGCAGGCAGACATCTCTTCAGCCTCGACGAAAGGAAGAGCTCAAGATCAATGTGTGTCCCATTATACCGCTGAATTCCAATGCAGAAGCTGCGTGAAATATGAAGTGAAAGTTCAAGCAACTGAGTGAGTCTTTTGAATGTATGTTGGGCAATAATTAGCTAATTAACAGTCTTTTGCTTGGCTGCAGTGGAATTCATAATCAATTTCATATGGAACGTGCCATAATGAACCCATAACGGGATTCTAAACACCCCCCATCACTTGTTAGGCACAGACAAGTGTGCACGTGAAAGCCAATGTGCTTTAAGCAGCATGGGCCACATTTTCAGGCAGCATAAACTGGCAAGGCTCTGTTTGCACCACCCGACCGTCCGTAACACGGTGGTGGGGAAGGAAGAATGAGGTGGGCTCCTTAGCTGACTTTCAGCAGCACGTCCTTGAGGTCAGCAGGACCCGTCCCCCCTGTGACCAGCGAACTCCACTGGCCCAGGTCAGCTTTGGTGAGAAAGAACTGTCCAGGCCTCACTCCAGGTGAGAGCAAGTGTCTGTGGGTTCAGAGTGAGGGTAACCATCTCCTGTAACCTGAGATGGACACCTCTGCTCAGACCATGCCAGCGGAAAGCCAGGACCCACAGAAGTAGCTGACAGAGGGCTAAAGGGAGGTGACTCTTCCTATCTGCAGGAAGAACCTCTTCATGCCCCCAGGGCTCCGTTCTTTGAGGACTGAATTTGTCTTGGTGAAGACTTTGCAGCAACAGCAGGTGTAACATACAGATAAGAGAATATTTAAGGTTTTTCTTGCTAATATTTTTAATTTGCTTTTCCTACCCCGCCTCTCAGCCTATTCAACGTTTCTCTCAGTTATGCCAACACAAATGTTTATGGGACTGCAGTGTAAACAATCACTGCAACAATCTGGCTGAAATTCAAACGAATCATAGAATCACCAAATGGTTTGGGTGGGAAGGGACCTTCAAAGCCCACCCAGTCCAACCCCCCTGCAAGGAGCAGGGACATCTCCAACCAGATCAGGTTGCTCAGAGCCCCGGCCAACCTGGCCTGGAATGTTTCCAGGGATGGGGCATCCACCACCTCTCTGGGCAACCTG